>JASFAX010001705.1:0-49309 GCA_030737875.1 Allium sativum | reverse complement strand
TTAGCAATACCCTAGATTGAGTTTGATTATATTTATGAGAAGTGTATTTGTAATTTGATATAAAAATTATTTCTAAAATTTATTTTTTCCCAATTTATTTTATAAAGTAACAAAAGTAATGATTTTCACAAATTATTATAATATGGGCAAATTATTTGGATTTGTTAATGTTGATTTGTATGATATGTTTGGATGGTGTGCTCGATCTCATGGATATAAACCTGAACATGAATCGATTTGGTTGAAAACCAAAATGAAATAAAAAAAATTGGATAAATCAATCCAAATCTAATAAATACAAATGGATAATTAAAGAGATAAATGAATAGCTAAAGACGTGATTATAATCTCGTGTGGATTGAATTGTGTGTAGAACTGGTTAGATTGTATGATATGGATGTTTTGAACATAACTGGTATTGTTGTGATGACTAATGAAATTCATTTGAGTTAATTACAGGTGCAGAAGTGCCAATTCAGCTTTATAATACATCCAAGAGAAAATTCTGGAGTTAATTGAATCCAGTTTGAATAGAGCTGCATAATAACTAAGCAAGCTCGAATATAAAATATCGCTTATCGCGTAATAACGCTCGCAAAAAGGTACGCCTACGTAACTATGAAATTTTTGGTTTTTATTTGGGTTCGGAGTTTGGATTTTGAATTTTTCCGACCATGAAAGTCGATGTATATGCATTTCTTGAACTGCAATTTTGCAGATGTCCTCCGTACAAGGAAGACTTTGCCGAAATTTTTCCAAAATTTAAGGTGTTAGAATTTTTTTGAAGATTTTTGGAAAATTCTTTTATTGGAATTAATTTGGTTTTACGACCAATCAGATTTGTTTTGGAAATAAAAGCGAGTTTTAAATTTATTATTTTTGTAAAGATAATGGGTTGTAGCATTCTTTTTACCTTAGCAATTTCGAGGACGAAATTATTTTAAGGGGGAAGGAATGTAATGTCCCGTATTTTCTGGCCATTTTATTGAAATATTTTATTTATTTAAAATATTGATTTGAGTTTAAATAATGGAATTTAACCATTTTAATTTGAATATTTATTTATTTTGAATATTATAATAATATTTTATTTTCGGAATATTTGGAACATGTTGATTTTGCTGAATAACGTGAACAGGCAATTTAAAATGGTTTAGTATTGTTCGTATCGAAATTTTAGAAGCGATTTCTTTATTAAAATGACGATTGAACGTTTAATTTATAATTTAATTATAAAACGAGCGGCAGCGGCGCGGTAGTTCGTAATTTGGCGTTTTGAACTTTAAACGGTTGTACAGGGCCCAATACGAGTCAGATTTTCTCGAAACAAGAAACGTCCAAATCTGTTGGATAATATTTTTCTAAGGGAAGAGAAAAATCGAGTTTTCGTGTTATAGATTTTATTTTATGTCCAAATCAAATTTTAAAATAGTCGCTATGGAATTTCGTTATATATTATAACGTTTATTTATATTAAATAAAAGGTTTTTAAATATTTATAATATTGATTTGGCTTCAAACTCAAGTCGAGCTATTTTATTTGAGTAGTATATGAAATTCTGGTCGTGTATGGCCCATTTCAATATTTTATTTATATTATATTAAGGTATTTTAAAATTGGTTTATTTTATTTGAATTGGGCAGTTATAAAAGGGCCTTTATTCAAACGACATTCGTTTTCGACGAAACAAATTTTTTTGGGACCGTAACAGTAAATTATTGCTAGATTTCAAGTTGTGCGTCAATCGGGGTTATTCTGTGAGCATGGCAAAATAAAATGTAAATAAAAACGACCATTTAAACGTGAACGAGCGTCGTTTGAGCAAACGAACTCGAAATTCGACAAACAAGTTTCATTAGGACCGTATCGTCAATTTATACTATGTCGTCCATTCGCATCTCGAACAGGGTTTGTACGTGAGCACAGGAGCGAATAAACAACGTTCGAAATTGCGATAAGCATGAAATAAAAATCGTTAGTCAACATCGCTTGTCACGTCAACTTAAATTATATTATTTTCACACTATATATACCCCCAACTCAGAACCCTAATGCCAAAATCTGAAATCGTCGTGTAAAGTTGCAAATAAGCCCTCGTCTACAAATTTAATTATATCTTCAAATCTGTTGAGAATTTGTGAGGGCGACCTGAAGCAAAAACATAGATCGGGTCGAGGGCTAGTCATTGACCAAAATTGGGGTGGAACAGTGGTCAGTGGTGGCCGGAATCGAGGTAAAACCGTGGATATTCAGTTTCGTTCTTGGCTAAATTGTGGGGGATTGGATCGATTTCAGATGTCGAGACCTGGGGGGAATTAAAGAGGGGAGTCCAGGCTTTAATTTGGCGGTGGTCTCGGGTTCTCCGGTGGTCGGTGGATGCCGTGGGAGGTAGATGAACGGAAATGTTTAGTTTTGGTGTTATTTTCGAAGTGATGATCTGTTTGGTTGATTTTCCGGTCGTTGGTGAAGTTATGGGGTGATGGACCCTACAGGGCGATGAAAAGGGAAGGTGTGGCGGTCACAACGGTGGTGGTCCGGTGGTGTAAGATGGCCGGTGGAGGCGCAATACGGGAGTTGAACAGATTTGGGGGAAATGGCAAATTAGGACAGTCGGAGGGGTTTGGCGACCGGCGGCTGCTGGCGAAGGAAGTTCTCGGTGGCACAGTTCAGGCGCGGGGGTCGAGGCGGGTTCCAGTTGATCGACGGCGGTGCTGGGAGGTTTTGAAGGTGGCGAGCTTGGTTGGGTTCGAACGATGTCAAGAGAAAACATGGGGTTACAGGCTTCAGGAAGTGGCATGGGAGAAACCGTGTTTTGCTGATTCCTATGATGACGTCGACTAATCTTGTCTTAAACGGTAATTAAGGTAACAGAAATTTTGTTTTTTAATTAATTATTAATTAGAATATTAATTAGTTAGTTTATTATCGTATAATATACCAAACTTTAAATCAACGTATCTTTCACATACGTTAACGAAATCTGACGAAACTGGATCTGTTGGTATCGCAGGGACGAGACCTAGACGATGGCACTTACTAGGCACTGATCTGACGCAGTTGAAATTTCAGCTAATTTTGAATGTTCGTTTCAAATTAAATGGAATAAACGCGCCAGCCGTCAACCGAATTGAACTGGTGAGTTAATTCTCACACCTTCTGGAATCCTTTGATGTGGTAAATTCATATTAAAATATAATTTACCATTAAAAGTATAAATTGGTTGATTGGTTACTATGGACGTTATTGGTTGTTTGATTGGTTGCTGTTTTTCGTCGTTTAAATGCGTTATATTATTGAAATTTATTTCATATGTTATTATGAAATGTATAACGAGCTGTGGTGAAGAGAAGAACAGGTTGGAGGGATCCGACCAGATTCCTCAAATATTATATATGTGGTCTGTTTGTTTTATATTGTTGATATTTGAATTGATTGAACCTCATATGGTAGAAAAACCTGTTTGAGCATGATGGTTGAATAGATATTCACCTGTGTTGTGTTTTAAATCATTCGACAATGTTGATTGAGTAATTGGCAGTGAATGGCCTAAAATGTACTGTTTTAAACGTCGTTCTACCGTTCGGTGAATTGACGCAAGTTTTAAAGTTATAAATATTTTTATAACTGAATGAAAGCTTTTTAGTAAATTTATACAAGTAATTAAATTAGAAGTTTATAAATAAATTTTTTTAATCGAGATCATAAAAGAAATTATTTAAAGGGTTGATGTAATTAAATCGTATGATGTATACGAGTTCTAAAAGCAGAAAACCAAAGAAATTACCTACGGGTTGATAAAATAGAATAATTGTTTTTAAAACAATTAAATAGTGATTTTAAATTAATTGAGTTATTTAATTAATTTAGAAAGGGGAAATGACAAAAGGAAATCAGTTAACTGCTAACTGATGTGTACGATTGACAAAATCAACTGTTGTAATTAAAAAGGGGTCTTTAAACCAGGGAAGGCTGTGAGGTTAGTAAGGGATATGATTTGGATTAGATCTAAGCTAAGTATTATAAAATGTTAACCGGGTTAGTAAAGGTGATTTGAAAGAAATTCAAACAAGGTTTAAAAGGGGATTAAACCAAAACGATGGCTTAAATGTTAAAGGACTGAATTAAGAGAAATAAGGTAATTGAAGCAAGGATTTCAAACACAAAGTAAATTACATACAAGGGCTTTGGTATTAAATATTGATAAATGAATTTTTGAAATAAAATCCAAGTTAAAAGGGTTTTATGGTAAAGAAGGGAATAAGCAGATTTAGTTATGGAATCCAAGTAAAAGTTTTATTTTAAGAATGCCTGAATAAATGGAAATTGATTATTGGATGTGGGATTTCATTTAAACCCAAAGGCATAAGTGAAATAATGTTTCAAGTTCAAAGTTATGTTTTAGTGAAGATTCACTTAATTAAAGTAATTAAGTAATGAGATTATATTGAACGTGGATTTCAAATGTAAGAAATGGTTTATAAAACCATATTTGAAATCGAGATGGTAAACAAGATTTTATAGGGGTTTAAGTTACAAACTGGTATTATTCTGAGATAAGAACGTTGTCGATCAAGGTCTGAGAGGTAAATAAAATACCCCAACTTGAACGGCTTCATTATTGTCGAGGAATGGTATTGGCTTGAAACG
The DNA here is from genome assembly GCA_030737875.1 of Allium sativum. Taxonomy (NCBI): domain Eukaryota; kingdom Viridiplantae; phylum Streptophyta; class Magnoliopsida; order Asparagales; family Amaryllidaceae; genus Allium; species Allium sativum. The sequence goes on along the minus strand of JASFAX010001705.1, from coordinate 44,661 downwards.
AGTAAAAGGTGTTGAAATTAGTGTGGTATTCCATACGAGATGTAATGAACATAACTGCGAGATTTTGGATTAAATACTACTAAAATAGCGGTTTCAATATAAATATGGAAGTTTTGGTTTTAAATTTTATAAGTCGACATTTTCTTTAACCCAATTTAGAATTGGTAACGTGTTAATACCATCAAGTAATATATATATATATACATATATGTATGTATACATGCTCGAAAGTATTTAAAATAGTTTTGTTATAATTAAGAATAAATATAAGGTTTAATTATATTGAAAGAATTTAAGGTTGATTTACCATTTATTTATTTATTTGTAAATAGGCCAAGTCATGAAAAGTACCGAATCAATAAACTCATTCACACTTTGTTATTTGATAGTTAAATCACCGACTATCAAAACCTAACCAATACGATTGTTGGTACGGAAAGACCGGGATCGAATTTACATTCGAAAACCATTCCGACCAATAAATACGTGAAGACGTCGATTGAAGACGGAGCTAGTGAAAGCCGTGGATCTTCATAAGCAGAAGAATTATATGACGAATAATCTCTATGTTGCAACACAGAGATATTCTGAAATGATTCGGTCGTGGTTGGAATCTACGGATTGCAAGGACTTCTCGCTACTGAACCTTGGGGTGATTCCTATATGAAATGCAATAGGAGAGTACCTTCGGTTCATCCTGTTCCTGGATGACTTATATAGACGGGTGTCTGACAGAGTATTTCCAAAGGAATTACATGCGTTGATTTCTCCAAACGTACCATAGTTGATGGCGGAGAAATGGTTATTCTCTAGCCAAATAACTAGAGTATTTTTGGTGGACGTCAATCAGTGTGATATGGCGGATCTGACGATGTGGCATTCAAAGTGAATGATGATATAATGTTCTATAAGTTAAGTTCTAGCTTCAAGCCTCATCAACCGGGAGATGACAAAAATCGGTCAGGCAGCATGGCTATGTGGGTCGCTTCCATTAGGGTGTATGATCACCTATCTAAAGAAATTCCATTTGCTTCTTTAATCTATATTCGATGTTGTCCCTTTTCGGGAGGCGGTTTCTGATCCCAACCGTCGGTGATATACATTCGATACACTCAAGCGAAATGAGTGGTCGGTCATGTGTGGGCCGGGTTGCAAGACGTTCTTGTTGAACCCAGTGTATTCGCCTCTAGAGATACACAATCGGAAGGTGGTCCCATATCTTGTCATGGTTGGAATCCAATATCCAATAAGCGCCCGCGGTTTTCGATTGTATAATATATATGTGGAGCGTGAGATGCAAGTGTTCCGCTAGATTGTTATTTATTTGTATTTAGACACTATGATAATATCAGAATAAGTTATGATTTCAAAATCTTTTTGGGTTATAGTAAGGTAAAAATCGTCTGTGTTTATGTGTGGGCTGGTCTTACTATTATCTTTTTGATTTCATAAAAGATTTTCCAAAGTTAAACAAGTTGTGTATTCTTGAATTTATCACTGAAAGTATTCCAGACTGACCTAGTGTATTTTGCTTTGCTTCAAATGTGCTCGGGTCAGACCGAGTATGTTCCAGGTTAGGTTTCGCTTGGTGTTTCAGGAACTGGAAGCAGGCGGCTTCACCGCTAGTTATTTAAAGTTATTATTCCGTTGTGTCTGATATATGTGTACTCTGATGGTTGGTATGTATATACAATTATTTTGTATAAAAAGATTTGTTATATTATATTTTATCTGTTCCGCTGTGAAATTCTGATGTGGCGTTCTTCTTCTTTCTTCTATTCTAACATTTCCTTCTTTCTATTCTAACCCTCTAATTTCTTTCGATTGACAATCCGGGGTTCGATACTTGGGTTTTTGGCAAGTAATACGGGTTTATGTATTGTTGTCGAAAATTCGAGCATCGAATTTTTCCCCGGGTCGTTGCATGCTAGTTATTCGTAAAGACCAGGTTTTCTACCCATTCTAAATAACTATACGACGCTTTTTGAAGGTATCGAAGAAGACGATGGTGGATGAACGGGGATCTTCACGTCGTTTGGATTATTGTTGATGCCTCAGGCTATACACCCCTATGAGGTTATATTGTTACAGTGGTCCGGACGTACTTGGAGATTTTTCGGATTTGCAAGTGCCTCACGCCCAGGTGGGGTCATGGAATAAGGTGCCTTCAGTTTTAGAACGAACATGTAAATGGATGTGTGTCTGACATTGTAATTTGCGACATAACCAATTGGTTTCTATTGATCTTATATCCGTTGGTGGTGGAGAACTTATTCTCTTAGCTTAACACCCTCCTCTAAGATTTATGAACTCGTAGGGTTATATATTAATAGACACTGATTATATGTTGTGAATTGACGATGTGGCACGCTAAGTGATGAGCCATTGATAATCAAAGCTGGGCTTTCTTAAGGGTAGTTTTGTGTAACGAGACTTCGACAAGCCTTACAGCCCGGAAATGACCGAAACAGGAAAGGATGCGTGAAGGTTATGAGGGTCGCTCCCCTTAGGGGATGACCACTTCCCTTTAGATTTTTGAAGAAACACTATGGTATGTAGCCCAGGTGTTTGCTATGTCGCATTGATGAGGTAGTGCTATGGTATGGAGACTAGGAATTTTAACGATGTGGCTTTGTTGGAAATTCGAGTGCCCATAGAAAAGGTCGGTAACGACTGGAAATGGCATACTCGTGCAACATGGCTTTGAAAAACACCGATGGCCTTGTGTTGGCATAAATGTATCTACTTCTCAGGACGTTTGCTAGAGGCGTACCCATTCAGTAAGGAAGTTCCTTAGCCTTGGTTATTTGTTGGAAAACCCATTTTGTGAACGGTTTGGGTTTGTATATAATTCTGATCCCGTTCCATCTAGCTTTTTATTGTAGATCCTGCGTAAAACGCGTAGGAGGTCAGTATAATATTATGGTAGCTGTGTTGGCTAAGATTGATACATTTATTTGCGAAAGTGATTTTCAAACTATGCACTAATAATAATGTAAGAGAATTTTCACCTATCAAGCATTTTTTGTTATCATAAGGGAAACCTTGCCCAAGTGCATGTTTGCATTGTGTGTGTGGCAGGAGATTTTATGATAGCTTCATTTTCCAAAAGCATTGCGAATTGTGGTATTCATGAGAAGAAACCCGTTCTGTATTATTACGACGTGGTCTTAAGAATTACCTTACTTTAAAAATAATTTTAAAACTGTTTTAGTTCTCACACCAATTCCATGATTGATTCAGAGTTTATTGTTCTTCCCTAAACACTGGGTGCCCATGTTTTCCATACGGGCAACCAATAGTTAAGGTTTTGAAGTTATTTCTTGGAGCATTGCATGTTTGGAGCTTGGATAGAGTTCATAGCATTTTCATTTTTGTTGAGCACTGTATTTTTAGTTTCTGATGTGTTTGTTTATTGTTCCACTGTGTAAGTAATATATGCACTATGATATATTCTTGTACTCAGATGTAAAATTATTGTGATAATAATGAAAAGATCTTTTGTTTTTACCTATGTGTAAGTACTCCTAACAATCCACATTTGAGAACAGCTTGAGTCGGTTTAATTACTGGGTCGAACTGAACCCAAAAGTAGGATGTTACATAAAGTTTCACAACCCAAAATATAATTCTGATAGGGAAAATTCTTAAAATAATTTCACAACCCAAAATATGCCTTAAGTAACTCCAGAATTTTTTTAGAATTTTATTTTTATTTTCTAATTTTAAGGATTAAATTGATCATTGAACATTATCAATTATTTGATGATAATAAATACTATTTTAATTGTAAAATTTTATTTAAAGTAATCTTAACCCGAAAATGTACCCAAAATATAATTCTAGTAGGGAAAATTCTTAAAATAATTTAACAACCCAAAATATGTCTTAAGTAACTCCAGAATTTTTTAAGAATTTTATTTTTATTTTCTAATTTTAAGGATTAAATTGATTATTGAACATTATCAATTATTTGATGATAATAAATATTATTTTAATTGTAAAATTTTATGTAAAGTAATCTTAACCCGAAAATGTACTTCCAGATTTTCTAAAATCATTAGACTTGTAACTTTTTCATGTGATTATTTTATGTCATTTTATTATGGTAGAAACTATTTTGTTCAATAATAATATATATTTTCATATACTTAAGTTGATATCCTATTTTTGACATATTATACAAGCATATATTTCAACAACCTGCAATACACATAAATTGAGCTAATGTGCCCATTGCAATGTAAATCCAAACATCTATATACGGGCATGTTACACCCTTCACGGAATATGATGTTACATATGCACACACGCACACACAAAAATATATATATATATATATTTTTGTGTGTGTGTGTGTTTGTGTGTGTGTGTATGGTTCACATATATGTATAATTATATATGTATATAAATAAAATAAAATAAACTTCAAACTATAATCTGTACAGTTAGAATACATATGGAGATAGTAATACACACTGCCATGAGTAAATTATTGGTTAAATACATTTAACGTATCAGTCAATTCAAATTAAAGAGAGAAAACGAACGGATTCTCTTTTCATTTAATGTAATTAATAATATTAATTAATTCGGAAAGAATGAAAGGTTTCATTCCCTATACATTAATTAAATATTAAATATATCTGATACATTATGCATTTGAAATTAAATCTTCCCTTTAACTAACGTAATTAAAATAAATGATTTTATTTAAAAGCAAATTCGTAAATGTTCTAAATAAATTAGGGTTCATAGGCCCAACTAAGTTCCAATAAGATTAAAAAATTCACCCATATCTTCCGCTGCGGACTCCTACAAATGTTATTTTCGAGTCAATTATGCATCCATCGTCACAGAGCAGACGATATGTATTTGGCAATTAAGCGGTAAGTATAATATATTAGAAAATAACAACTTGATAATATTTTATTTTATTGTAAATCGCTTTATTTTCATTCTTAAGTTTCAGTCTTAAGTAAATAATATATTAAAGAAAAACATTAAGGATTAGGCAAAATTACATAATAAATTTCATATTTTGAGTTCAAGTTTGTGCAGAAACTAAATTATATAGTTATAACAGGCTAACAGCTAGAGACGAGGCCGACAGACCCGAGCCGATATCGATCTTGTGGAGATGACGGAATTTGAGGATCAGAACCATCACCAGGCCATAGAGATGATGCAACTACTGGATGAGCGTATTGCCGAGTTCATGCAGCAATAAGGTGGACGCTTCTCTTCCTTTGCTAGCTCTAGAGATTTTACAGACGAGTGACTGTTTTGAGAGGTATGTTTTTTGTATTAGTATGACTTGGGGGATAAAAGACTTGTTTGATGTTATGTATATGTATTATGTGATGGTAGACTTCGTTAGTTGTATGATGACAAACTTGATGATGTGGTTATTGTGGATATTATGTATTGTATTGTACAGTTGTTTGATTATTGATGATGAAGCATGACTTGATTTTATATATTGTTTGGTTTAGTGAATTGTTTGTAGCTTGGTTTTAGATTTTTGGTTGGAATATTATTTATTGGGTATTGCATAGTATTGGGGGGAAAGTGTTTGTAAGTGAAATGTAGTTGGAAGGCTAAAATGCAGCAGAAATAAAAAAATAAAGAAGGTTTTTTCGACGACTCTCGACGGCCTTTGGGTATTTTTTATCCGGCGGTTTCCGACATGTGTCAAAAGCCATCGGAAATCGTCGGAGAAGTATCCGACAAGGGTTGTCGGAAACCGTCGAAAATTCTTCTCCTAGACACCTTTATTTGTGATGCCTTATTCCGACGGCTTCCTAGGGCCACTGACGGTTTCCAGCCGTCGGAATAGTCGTCCTTCCCTGTAGTATAGACATCCATATAATAATATAGTAAGTATAACCCAATCATTTTATTTGACATGTAAGACAAAAATTATAACCATGATCATCATTTATATAAGATATACAATGTTTCATTTCAACCACAAATAATTACAAAAATTATAATGTTGCCCTTAGAAGAAGAAAAAAATATTACTATAACATTATTTTGTTTGGGTATAGAAGAAATTTATCTAAATAGTTTTAATTTATTTTATATTTTTTGACCTAAAGGATGCCTATGAATAAAGTTTAATAAGAAAGGATTGCAAGTTCCTACTATAATATCTATCTATAGTAAAAAAATAATTTGTTAAAAATATCAAAGATCCATATAAAAAATTTATAGTGTAAAAATTTGAACTAAACCACAATTTTATTTTTCAAAAATAAAAAAGAATAAAAAACAAGAGAACTGACTAAATTTGCTAATTCATGCATATCTTTTAACAAATTTATAACTTCTATAAATAAGCAAGTTTTATAATATTTAAGGATCACTTGACGCTATTGCAATTTAGGAAAGAGGAATCTCTAGCACAAATGCTTTATAAGTTTACAAACAATTGTTGAAGACTATGATAATCTAGTGGTTTAAAATCTTCCAGAGATACCGGATTTAGTGATTCAAAGATAACATAAACTATTATGGAAAAAATTATAATCATGTTTATAATTTATGTAAAGTATTATTGTTTCATTTCAACCATAAATAATTCCAAATTTCGTAATGTAGCTTTTAGAGGAATAACAAATATTACTTTAAGAATAGTTTATTTGCATGTAGAAAAAAATTATCTAAATATTCTTCCATTTATTTCATATTTTTTTAAACAAAAGTACGAAATTGAACAAAATTAATTAAGAACATATAAATAGTTCCTATTATAATATTACACTATAGTAAGAAAGAATTTGTTAAAGTGTCAAATAATTCATACAAAAATTTTGTAGTGTAAAATTTTAAGTATACTGCGATGTTATTATCGGCAATTAAAAGAATAAAATAATAAAATAAAGGACTAAATTTACTAAGTTATGCATGTTCTTTAACGGATTTATAATTTTTCAAGACTAAGCATTTTTCTAATATAATAAGAATCATTTGACATTGTTGCATTTTAAAGCATTTTCAGAAAATAAATTCTAAAGCACAAATGGTTTTAAATTTACAAACAATTGTTGAAACCTGAAATGATCTAGTGGTTAAGAAAATCTTCGAAAACCTACATAGTTTCCTGTATAAAGATAATGCTAACCACTGTGATAATTTAGGTTACGTTTAGCATGTAAAATAATCGAGGAAATAAAGTAGATCGAAATAAGGATATTTACACATTTAGAGCTAAATTCAAATTAATTAGGCGATCATTGACAATGCGAATTTGATTTTATATTGTACAAAATAATTTAGATAATTGATGAGGCAGTAATTCTTGAATCAGTTGGTCGCGGTTGGGATAATTAATTTCCATTAAAACAAAAATTTGACTTCATTTAACACTTGAATACTAAAGACAAAATAATAAGAGAATATTCATTTTTTAATGCGTAACCAAAAGTCATTTATTAATATATAATTTAGAAACAATAGTATAAAGTTTCAAACTACGAGATAATATATACTAGACTTATAACTATACGAGTGGAAACTCGTGCGATGCACGGAAGCATGGACTTTTAAGTGTTTTAGTTTGCATTCATCAATAAACGGTGCAAATATATTATATAATAGTAAGATATATAATGTAAGTGATATATGTATGTGTTACGATTCTAAACCATTTAAAATGATCGTAAAAGGCATATGCATGCTAAATAGGGAAAAACTGATTGTGGACAAACTATTGTAATCAGGCATACAGTGAAACAGTTGGCTCTAAAAGTAACTAAATATAGCGCTCAAGTAGTGTAAGAGATCGTCATATGTTATGCTATATATTGGAGTGAATAATTCAGCAAAGCCATAAAATGGAATAAACAAACTCGTAGTTCGATGCATGAATTATGACAGATGCTAGTAAACATAGAAAAAAAAAGAGCGGCTATCCAGAAGTGGGTACAATCCGCATTGTGAATTATTTTTGAAAACAACTGAAGTTGCATAAATTGCAGCAAAATTAATTAAACAAAATAATATGCACGTATATACACAAAAAATTACATAATAGTAAAATATTTGATGAGGAATGCACAATAGGACATTTCTATAATCGGGTACATAGCAAAATTGAACAAACTCTAGGAAAACACTTGTACAACACCATTGATGCTAACCAAGACTATATGGCAGTAATCCTGCATGTCAAAATGTAAGGTAAGTCAATGGTGGAAGAAGAAAGTAACTAAAAGTACTTATAAAAGAAATAAAGGTAGAAGTTAAAGTAACATGAAGCGATCATGAGTTTAGTCACATGCATATATGTTATATATAATCATAATGGCCACAGAGATACATTTATGTCTATGTTCTCATGTTTGTTTATATATCAATTAGACCGAATTTTAAAGTGAACACTGAAAAGGACTTACCGTGATAGTATACAACATTAATGCCAAATGATCCATCATAAATTTGAATGAAACAAAACAACGAACATCATATTAATAACCAACTCGTCGCATTTACAATAACCGAATGTGAGCCTAACTTTATACAAACGTAAATTGTTTAACTTTCATCTAATTCAAATCCATTTATGATAGACCCACCTCAAGTATGTTTATTTATACTATAATTTATATGATGAAAAATGACTAATATTCGCTCAAACCCAATTATGTCAAGCTGACTACAATCCTAATCATATTTTACTTTACTATGCTTGTTCTTTTTTTGAATGCCATGGTATAAGCCATGATAAAATTCAATAGACATGAATTTGTTAACTATAAAATATCATGTACAATAAATATGGATAAAAGATTTTAATTCAAATTAACAGATAATTTTTTGCTACTAAGATTATGTCATGCGTATCAACTATGGACAGATGATGAAACACAGTTATATAATTATCACTATTATAAATGTAAGCAAAAACGTATCCGCATTCAGATGAAATAATAATCGCATTTCATGTTCTATAAAAGCGATGGATGTTATTTTGATAACTTTTACATTTGGTTCCAGCTATAACAATAACATTATGTTGACAAAATGATGTGACATGCATATCAACTACGGACTGATGATGAAACACAACTATATAATTATCACTATTATATATGTACGCAAATGTACCCAAGTTAAAATGAAACAATAATCAAAGTTTATGTTCTGTCAAAAAAAGGGTTTTAGATTCGGTTCTGCTATAACAGTATCGTTACGTCCAAAAAATTATGTAATGAATATCAGTTGTGGATAGATGATGAAAAGTTAAAGTATGGGCTTATTGGGTCGAATACTTTACTTCCCGTGTATCCTCTTTTCTTTTCTTTTTTCTGTATGGGCTTGGCCCATCATTCTGAATAGGCTATTATATAAAGCCTAATGTTGTGTACAGAATATTATTATTACATTCTTGTATTCAAAGACAAATTACATTTTTCCGTGCAATAACAAAAACTTTGATTCTCTTCTAAAATCTAACTTGGTATCAGAGCAATTTCATGTGCTTAACAGCATCAATTGCTTGATCCTGAACGACTGTTTTTAAGAGATTATTGTCCATCAGCAATATATCATCCTTTGGACCCTCTCATCCAAGGTTTTAACCTCTTCATTTGAGAGTTGTTGGCATCAATCAAGGAACTGTGCCTCGCCTAAAGTTCTTCAGACTGCAACAGTTCTTCCATTGATGCTTTGTGGTGAAAATTACCTGATTCATTCAAGAAACCGATCAAGAAATCAAAGAAACTGGTCCAGTTGGTTTAAGAGCCATCCAGCAAGACTTGTCAGTTTAACAATTTATCAAGATTGTTCATCATTCAAGTCTTAAAGGTATCTACTTAAATCAAAACAGAGAAGTTCCTTTAAATTCTCAATTCAAGGCTTCAGAAATCAGAGTATTTTTACCTTTCTTGTTTGATTTGCGACTGTATTCTCTATCATGGCTGGACCTGGTGATGAAACCAGTGTCAATGTATCCAGCGCAAGAACATCAACTTCTCAGAATCTACCTCCTTCTGATCCCATTCAAGATTTGATGAAAGCATTCATCAAACCACAAAGCCAGTTAATTTCAATCCAACTTGATGAGTCTAACTATCTATTATGGAAATTGCAGATAGAAACAACAATTAGAGGGTATGGTCTTGATGATTACATATATGGAACAAAAATCATTCCTCCAAAATTTGTTAGAGATAATGAGGATAAACTTGTTCAAAATCCAGAATTTCAATCTTACCAGAGACAAGATAGTCTCATTTGTGCATGGATGATGTCATCCATTGGTGCAAGCATTTTACCTCAGTTAATTGGTGTTAGAACTGCTAATGAAGTATGGTCTACAATTGAGAGGAATTTTTCTGCACAGTCCTCTGCAAGAATCATGCATCACAGAAGACTGCTTCACAGTATTAAAAAAGGTGATTCAACAATGAATGAGTATTTGCTAAAGGTAAAAAACATTTGTGATCAATTAAGTTCAGCAGGTCAAAAAATTCCTGAATCTGAACAAGTTTTATCAATTGTGAGTGGGTTGGATGATGACTATGAAGCAGTCACTGCAATTATCTTGTCTATGGATCCTACACCAAGTTTACAATATGTGTATTCAACCTTATTAGCTCATGAAGGCAGAATTGATCATAAAAGAAATTTGATTTCGGACATGTCTGTTAATTACACAGCCTATGGAAGGGGTAAAAATCAAAGCAATGCTTCAAAAAATCAGAATCAGCCTAATTTTCAGAGAGGTGGTCAGTCAAATCGTGGCAGAGGCAGAGGTAGAAATAACAACAACAGACCTAGATGCCAAATTTGTGAAAAATTTGGTCACACTGCCAATAAATGCTATTTTAGGTATAATTCCAGTGTGAATCCAGGGCAGTCAAGCAATAGTTCTAGTGTAAACTTGGTGAATGTGCAGAAGGACAGCAACAAAAATCAATCTGAAAATTCAAATACAGATTCTATTTCTACTGATGATGCTATAGATGATTGCTGGTACCCGGATTCAGGAGCTACAAATCATATTACCAACAACTTAAATAATCTCAATTTGGGGAACAAAGAATACAAAGGTATGCAAAATCTTTTAGTTGGTAATGGCAAGATTGCACATATAACACATACTGGAAATGCAAGTTTAAAAGGACCTAAAGAACTTATTTTAAAAAATTTGTTAAGGGTTCCTTCTATTAAAAAGAATCTATTGAGTGTTTCCCAATTTGCTAAGGATAACAATGTATTTTTTGAATTTTATCCTAATTATTGCATTGTCAAAGACATTCTGACACAAGAAGTTATTTTGCAGGGTAATGAGATTAAAGGGTTATACAGATTCGATGTCACTAATTCTAGAAATTCTAAATGCTTAAATAAAGTGTGTTTATCTACTTCTGTAAATGATTCTGAATGTAACAAGCAGTTTGAATTGTGGCATTGCAAGTTAGGACATCCAAGTGTTAAAATTGTGAAACAAATTATGAAATGCAATAACTTGAATGTCAACAATATTTCTGATTCATATGTTTGTTCTTCTTGTCAATTGGGAAAATCTCATAAACTTGCATTTCCAAACTCACACACAATTTATTCTAATCCACTTGAATTAGTGGCAACTGATTTATGGGGACCAGCATCCACTAGTTCAGTATATGGTTACAAGTACTATATTTCCTTTATTGATGCTTATTCCAGATTCACTTGGATTTACATGCTAAAATCTAAAACTGAAGTGAGTAATGTGGTAATGCAGTATATTAACAAAATTGAAAATATAACTGGGTATCATGTTAAAACCTTTCAAACTGATGGTGGAAGAGAGTTCTTACCACTGAAATTATTTTTTGAAAAGAAAGGTATTAGTCATAGGATTACTTGTCCATATACTTCAGAACAAAATGGTTTAATAGAAAGGAAACACAGGCATATTGTTGAAACAGGTTTGACTCTACTTGCTCAAGCTTCAATGCCCTTAAAATATTGGCCTGAAGCCTTTGAGACAAGTGTACATTTAATAAATTTATTACCCACTAAGGGACTAAATTTTAATTGTCCTCAGGAGATTTTATTTAAAGTTAAACCAGATTATCATCACTTGAAAATATTTGGATGTCAGTGTTTTCCTTGTCTAAGGCCATATAATGCTCATAAATTAGATTTCAGATTTAAATCCTGTACTTTTCTAGGATATTGCAATAGACAGAAGGGTTTTAAGTGTTTAGATAATGCTGGTAGAATATACATTTCCAGACATGTAAAATTTAATGAGGAGAAATTCCCATTTAGTAATATTAATTGTAAGACAACTGAAAAAGTTGTTGAGCAAAGAGTGGTTATTCCTGATATACCTGAGGATGTTCAAGTGATGGTGCCATCTACATTAGCTGCTAGAGACACCACCACCAGCTCTCAACTCACAGTGCCTTTAGAGAGGCCAGGTCAAGAGCATGTCACTAATGACAACATTGAAGTTCAAGATCAGTCATTTCAAGAAACTACTGAAAACAGCAGTCAATCATCTGCTAGAGAACAAGCTGAAAAAACCAGTTATGACAGAGGGAATAGAGATAATCTCAATCAGCATCCAATGTTAACTAGAGAAAAGTGTGGTATTTTTAAACCCAAAAATATTAATACTATTGTGTTTCAAGATGAACCAGTTTCCTTTCATGAAGCTAATCAATATGACAATTGGAAACAAGCTATGGCAGAAGAATATAATGCCTTAATTAGCAAAGGAACCTGGTCTCTGGTTGAAAAACCAGAGAATAAAAATATAATTGGATGCAGATGGGTATATAAATTAAAGAAAAATTCTGATGGTTCAATTTCTAAATACAAGGCTAGGTTAGTTGCTAAAGGTTATTCACAACAGTGTGGTTTTGATTTTACTGAAACCTTTTCACCTGTTGTGAAACCCACATCAATTAGAATAATATTGTCAATAGCCTTGTTTAGGAATTGGAACATCAGACAACTTGATGTTAATAATGCCTTTCTTAGTGGTGATTTACAGGAAGAGGTGTTCATGCAACAACCAGAAGGATTCTGTCAAGGCAATAATACAAATTTGGTGTGCAAGCTCAATAAAGCAATTTATGGGTTAAAGCAGGCACCTAGAGTGTGGTTTGACAAGCTGAAATCTACACTTGTCAACTATGGATACACATCTACCAAATCTGACAATTCTATTTTTACAAAATTTTCTGAAACTGATACAACATATATTCTAATTTATGTTGATGACTTTATTATTACAGGAAGCAATAAATCTGAGATTGACAATGTCACTAAAAGGTTGAATACAGAATTTTCTATCAAAGACCTTGGTGACTTAAGCTACTTCCTAGGTGTTGAAGTCAAAAGATCCAGTTCAGAAATCCATCTTAACCAAAGAAAATATATTACTGAAATCCTTCAAAGAGCTAAAATGGACAATGTTAAAGATTAGATCTTTACAATGTTAAGGATTAGATTTTTATTTAGATAAAAATTTGATTTATATATATAGCGACATAATAAAAATATAGTTTTTATATTTTTAAAGAATTAAAAATATGATTTTTATATTTTTAAAGTATTAAAAATATAATCTTTATTATATAGAAGATGTAGAAATATGATTTTTGCTTAAATAGGAAAGAGTATATTTTTAGAGGAAAAAAAATATGATTTTTGCTTTCGTGAAGTTCGAATTTTTAATATCTAAAAGTTTGGATTTTCTTTTTATTAGGAAAGGCGAAAACTTTTTATTAGAAAAGGCGAAAACTTTTTATTAGGAAAGGCGAAAACTTTATATTTGAAAAGGTGGAATCTTTGTTTTTATAAAGGCGAAGTCTATATTTTTAAAATGGAATTTTTATCTATACGGCATCGAAGTAAAAATGTGATTTTTATATATTGAATAGCATAGTAAAAATACGATTTTTATATATTGAACTTCGAAGTAAGAATTCGATTTTTACATATGTAGTGGAAGCGGACAACGAAGATGACGAAGATGCGATAGCGATGAAGATTTCTATCAATGAAGTGCCGTGGAGCTAGGATAGCTATCGGTGAGAATTTCTCACCTTTCAATTTCTTTTCTAGTTATATATATATACTAGGATGCAGACGGTGCTTAGTAGCACCCGACACAATCGTCCACAGACCATGGACTTGTTTGCTTGGTTGCATAGATTAGTTATATTATTTGGTTTGAAATTGAATTGTTTGGTGAGATGAATGGATTTGATTGATGTGTGAATGGCGTGGGCCTTCACTAGACCGGGGATAAGGCTAAGCCTCGTCCCGTTTCTAGTATTGTGCCGTTATGCCGCCGAAATTTTCTAAAATATGTTAGAAAAATAAAAATATCATTTTATTTAAAGAATGAACTGAATAGAAATTCATATGATTAAATAAAATGTTTTATCGTTAAAAATATAATTTTTAACGTGAAGTGAATAAAATAAAATATTCATTTACAAACCGGATGGTTTGTTTATGTACACCTATTTGAATGACATTGATTAGGACGATAGCTTTTACACATCGCCCAACTGCACAAATAAAATCTGTGTTTGATTGTTTGAAACCCCACACGGGTGTTGGGATGAAATATGAAGTTCAATCATCCTGATTGATTAAATATGTCGATCGATTGATTGACAGGCTGTTATAAGCGTTAGATATCTATATTTGATGCTTATACAGTGTAGTGCACTTTGGTTGATGGTTGATTATTTTTCAATGCTATTATATACATGTGTTGTATGAAAATCCATATAATTAACTTTATATGGTAATTGATTGGGCCTCATTCCAGTTTAGAAAATAAAGAATATTATAAAATAAAAGTTCATGTGTTGACAGTACTCATCCATTGAGATTGGTCATGTGTTGAACGAAATATTTTAGTAGTAAAATTTACATCTTTATCAATATAAAATAAAAGTTCATGTGTTGACAGTACTCATTCATTGAGATTGGTCATGTGTTGAACGAAATATTTTAGTAATAAAATTTACACCTTTATCGATATAAAATAAAAGTTCATGTGTTGACAGTACTCATTCATTGAGATTGGTCATGTGTTGAACGAAATATTTTGATAATAATAACTATTTTGAAAAAAGAAATATTTGAAAACGATTTCGAAATGAATTGAATTGAAAACGATTTCGAAATGAATTGAATTGAAAACGATTTCGAAATGAATTGAATTGAAAACGATTTCGAAATGAATTGAATATATAACGATTTCGAAATGAATTGAATATATAACGATTTCGAAATGAATTGAATATATAACGATTTCGAAATGAATTGAATATATAACGATTTCGAAATGAATTGAATATAAAACGATTTCGAAATGAATTGAATTGAAAACGATTTCAAAATGAATTGAATTGAAAACGAATTCAAATTGAATTGAAAGCGAATTGAAATGAATTCAAATTGAATTGAAATGAAATGAATTTTAAAACGAATTTATAAAGAAGAATTCAATTTTGATTTGAATTGAAACGGAAGTTGAAGTTGCTTTTGAAACGAATTTAAAACTATTTATATAATTCGTTTTAAATAGAAATCGACGAAGTATATATTATATATATAATATAATGGCCTGAATAGAACGCGCCGCGCCGCGGCAGTTCGTGAATTTCGACCATTTATTTCAAACGAACATTACGGGAGATCCGACCGTCGGATTCTCCTAAAACCGGAACCGTTGGGTTCGTATCGAAAAGAGCTTTCTAACGAATGTTAGAAATTTGAAATCTAACGGTTGGATTTGGAGATACGTCCAAATCAAATTCGAAAAAGGTCGCTATAAGTGCAGTTCGATGGCCGTTGATGGAAATCGACTGTACGGGCCTTGATAAAATTATTAAAAATAGTAATAATTTGTGTAAAATCATAAGAAATGATTTAGAAAGAATTGGGTTGAAAAACTCCATATTTGAAAAGATAAAAATAGATTTTTATCGAAATGAACTAGTTTTGAACTAGAATTATAATTCTATTTATTTTTAAATAAATAAATTGGATTTGAAATGGTTTTGAAAATAACCAGAATTTCCAATGATTGCATTGGAGTGGATTTGAATCGAAATTGTCTTCGGAATATTTCGATATTGGATTTCGCGATGATACAGATATTGTTATGGGAATTTGAAAGATATAGATATGTATATCGTTATTTCCAATATGATATTTGTTGGTCGTAGAATTTGATATTGAATATAAGCCGATATATTTTCTATTCAGAGCCTTGTATTTAATATCAAATGTGATTTGGGTTTGTCGTGAATGGTGTCTTCACTAACACTGTTCTTGAACCCAGTTGAGAAAAGATTAAATCTTTTATTTAGATTTAATGAAGTGTACCAATTAAATAATGTTTAATTGGAATTGAATTGATATTGATTTTTGGGTTTATCGTGGACAGTGTTTTAAATAACACTCGTTCTTTAACCCGATCATTAATGAAATGTGATTTTGGGTTGTCGTGAACGGTATCTTCAATAATACAGTTCTTAGACCTAAAGGAGTTAAGAAAATCAGAAACTAACTGGAGATTAGTTAAGTTGAATAGTTTCCGAGGTATTGATCTGATGTTGGTTTCGGCCTTCGGGATTAATACTTAGGGAATTGCTCACTTGCTAATTTACAATTAGGGACTGATTGAAATGTGATGTGATTTTGGGTTTATCGTGAACCGTGTTTTAAATGACACTGATTCTTTAACCCAGTCACAGATTAAAACTAAGTGGAGTTTTAATGAATCTTTAATTAGATTGAAATAATCAAAATGGAGTATCACCAGTTTTGCTCCAGCCGATAGTTAAATCTTTAATTAGATTTGAACGTGAAATGGTAATTGAATTTACCGATAACACTGTGGTGTTAGATATGAAGTATTACCAGTTTTACTTCATGGGATAAATAGGTTGGAATTGGGAAATTAAAACAAATGATTACTTCGGTAAGGTTCGCTAATCCCGACTAGTTTGAATTTATATTCAAAAGTAGATTAAAGAATAAATTCAAGAATTTATCTTTGATAAAATTAATGGGAACCTTTCCCTATGAATGTGAAATTTAGAAACTAACTGTCGGTTAGCTGAGCAGAATGGTTTTCTGGATATTGATCTGATGTTGGTTTCGGCCTTCGGGGTTAATATTTGGGGAACTATTCTCTTGATTAATTTACGGTTAGTGACTGATGAATTGGAATGAGGCTTATGTTGTGTTTGTATAACACTTATTTAAAATATACGCGAGTTATTCGGAAAGACCGGGTTTATCCCATTCTGAATAACTGATACGACGATAAGTCGAAGATGAAGACGATGGTCGAAGACCGGAAGTCTTCACGTCGTTTGGATAATTACTGATGATCTTGATTGGGCTGTACACCCAAGAAGATGGAAACAGTTAGTGATCGTCCAGACGTACTTGGAGATCGATGGATATGCGGGGTACTAGGTGCCTCCGGTTTCGTTCAGACCCAGAACGGACTTGTAAATGGACTGTGTGTCTGACATTGGATTTTAGTCTGTGTGATTGATTTCTATTAAATATATATCTGTTTGGCGGCGGAGAATTTATTCTCTTGCTTAACGCCCTTCTCTGAGACGTACGAGCTCAGGGGTTATATACTGATGGATATCAAACACATAGAGTGAATTGCCTGTGTGGCATGCCTAAGTGGCAATTGATCGAGGCTTCTGTTGAAAAGCAAAGTCTTGTGGTGATGATCAAAGCAAGGCCTTCGTGGCGTAGCTTTGTGTAACGTTTACCTCGCGAGTTTCACACCTGGTATGAACCAAAAACGGGAGAGGACGTCAGGGTGGGCATGCGTTTCTTTCTAGCTAGAAGTGGCGTCAGTGGTTTTACACGCCCTGACGAGTTTGACTTATGTGGTTGTTGCTGTTGTGAGGCGCCTCGGATTGATCGGTCGTTCTCGAACCGATGGAGTCATTTAGTTGGCTCGTTTACGCCCCATAGGGCGGGGAAATGCATGTTCAGGGTTTAAGTTTAATCCACATCGGTGGACTGGCCCTGAGGATCCAAGGGCCCACCTGAGTCTGGGTCCTGAGGGGCGGGCTAGAGCGTCTCGAATCGGTTGAGGACTATCTTTTGCCTCGGTTCATAGACGGAAATCCAATTTCCAAATACGTGACTTTGCGGTTTTATTTGTAAACTTATATATGGCGACATAGTGTTATGGGCCATTCATGCCGCCTATGATTGATACTTATGATTTGAAGTTGTTTTATACACTATGCACTTATTATAGTATCAAATGATTTGTTTCAAACGTATCAAGCATTCTTTGGCTGTTATAAGGGAAAACCCTATCCTCGGCTGCGTTGCATTGTGTGATGGGACCTGGGTCTTATAACAGCTTCATTTTTCTTCATTTAGCATTGCGCTGTTTGTTTTATGCACTGGTATTCTTGGGAGGAAACCCGTTCTGTGTTATACGGCGTGGTCCCTTGATTTACCTAACTTTGAAAATAAAGATTAATAACTGTTTTAGTTCTCACACCAGTCCCATGACTAACCTGGAGTTTATTGTTTTAACCTAAACTCTGGGTGCCCTTATTTTGACACGGGCAGCTAGTAGTTTTGGTTTTGCAGATTTATATTCACAGGATCCTGGTTTACAGCTGGAACGATATCCGGAAAGCTTTGTATCCGTATATCTCTTTCTAGTTGTGTATTGTATTATTTTCCGCTGCTATGTATTTAAATGTAATTTAAATCTCTGATATTTCTGTGTAATATTCATTTATACTCTATATATTCTTGTAATCTCATGCATTGTTGTTATATACAATGAAATGTTCTTTTATATGCGTTCTGTTGCGGCTTGTTCTCGAACTATCCGACGCTTTCCTTTAGGGGGAAGTAACGGGTTTTTACAGTTGGTATCAGAGCTTTGGTTTACAAAGCTCAGAGAACAAGACACATTAGAACTGTACGAAAGAATTCATCAGATATTGGATTAGTAATATCCAATTAGAATGACTCGTTAGAGATAGGATCAGTAGTATCCTAGAACGAGTGTGAAGAGTATAATTTTTAAAGTGAAAACAATTTTGTTTTGAAAATTTAAATCATTTTAAACGTATTTGAATATTTATTTACTTTGAATATGGACAATCCAATATATATAGATTTTGCGTATACGTCTGATCCGCGTGTATTCAAAGTCTTAATATATTGGATAGATATAGCATCACACTCTAGTCGCCCGGAGATGATTCAGATGATGAGGCCTCATCATCAGTGTTTATATTCGAGTGACGAAAGTGAGATTCCTATATATTTCCATTAGATTGGTGTGAGAACCAAAACTTATCTATATAGCTAGAATACAATGTTGTGATTTGGCATCAAAAACATGATTTTTGTATATGTATCAAAATTATGAATTTGAAACTCTAACTCACTAATTGATTGATGTTTGCGTTGTTTGTTTATTTTTTTGCTAATTTTTAGCCCTTTATCCAAATTGAATCACATATTGAATTATACTGAAAATTGGTTGCATTTGCTTGCATATACATATATATCAATGAACAGGTCATAGCAAGGAGGCTAGAGCCAGAGAATAAAATTTGTTTGCCTGACAAATAGGTACATGTTTACTACATAATTTACTGTTTTGTTTGGGGTGATGATGATTTTATGAGCCTATTGGCTTTTTCTTTTTCTTTTTGAGATCTGAAGGACCGGGGAAGCTATTTGAAATTCCCCGATGCTCCCGGTGCAGGGGAGGTTATGGCGAAATTTTTCGAAAATTTAGGGTGTTAGCCAAATTTTTGAAATTTTGAAAATTCTCAGAAACTGAAAAGTTAGAGAAGGGAAGCCAGATCGAACGTAGAGTTGATAAATCAAACCACTTTCGACTTTGTTCCTTTTCGGGGACGAAAAGTTTTAAGTGGGGGAGATTGTAATAACCCGGAAATTCTAGGCCAGTTTAAAATTTTTATTTTGGCTATTTTAGCGAATTTTGATTATTTAAAATGAATTATTTTAAATAATATCGACGAAAAATTTATTTTGAATATAATTCGAACGTATATATTATACGCGTCGTCGTTATAATATAAATATTTATATATAATTATAAATAGAATTGAAAATGGCGCGGTAGTTCGATAATTCGATTTCAAACTTCAATTGAATGTACCGGGTGCAAAACAATCCGGATTTTAGTGAAACCAAAAACATTATAATCTAATTGATAATATCTTTCCAACGAATCCGAAAAATTAAAATTTCGTAGCGAGAATCAAAAGATATGTCCAGTTGAAAATTCTGAATAGTCGCTATGGAATTCAGGCCCTTAAAAATGGACATTTTGCAAACGACCTCGGATTTCGACAAAACCAGTTTGGTTGGATCCGCAGTGTCAAATTATTGCTAGGTTTCAAATTTCATAATTTTTCGACTCAATATGTGAGCGTGGCAGAGGAAAACGCGTTTGACCAGTTTCAGTTGAATTTAATCGACTGGAAATTGGCCATTTTTCCAACGGTCTCAGAATTCGACGAAACTAGTTTTGTTAAGACCATATTGTCAATACGAAGCTAGAAAATATTTTTCTGGAATTTTTAAAGTTCGTATGCGACCCCGGTAATTTGAAATGTACGTTTAAAATTCAATATAGCGATTTAAGTGTAAATTTGACGAAAACTGATTCAAATAGTCGAATCAGCCTACGATACATATCCCATTGTGTTCGGAATGGGGGTAATTAGCTATGGACGACAGGCGGTGGGTTTCGTTTCGAGGTTGAAATTAAAAGTTGCTTTTAGGAAATTTTAAAATAATAAAATATATATTATTTATATAACCCCTTCCCCCCTTCTAATTTCTCCCCGTCCATTATATCAGAAAAGAAAATTGAAAAAAAAAAAACGCTCGCCTGAATCGAGATTTCCCATCACCGCGCCCTCCTCCTGGCGCTGCTGCGCCGCTCGAGCTAGCCACCCTCCACCTTACCCTCTCGCGCTCCACTCTCCTCCGCTACACCTTCTCTCCCCTTCCCTCCAGTCAATCCGTCCATGCCCTAGCCAACCACCAACGCCACCACCCAAATCCATACCCTCCGCCTGCGCCTACTCCTAAAACAGTCGTCGTTCGTGATGCGATTTTGGGAGGAGGGCTTGTTCGAGCATGGCGTGACCCCAGGTGAAGAAGGGAGGGGCTCGACGCTGTCGAGTGGCGTGGGCTGATTGACCATCGAAGACCAGAATCCGGAGCGGTGAGGACGACTGTTCTAGGCAAACGAATACAGTGAGCTTCTTTTTTTTGCTTATTTATTTATTTATTTACTGAAATCAAAGTGTTTTGAAAACTGAAATTAGCACTAATTTTTGAAGATGTAAAGTTGTAATTTTTGAAAATATAAAGATATGATCTTTCGCATACATATAGCGATATAAAGAAATGATTTTTTTTTAGAATAGAAAGATTAGATCTTTACAATGTTAAGGATTAGATTTTTATTTAGATAAAAATTTGATTTATATATATAGCGACATAATAAAAATATAGTTTTTATATTTTTAAAGAATTAAAAATATGATTTTTATATTTTTAAAGTATTAAAAATATAATCTTTATTATATAGAAGATGTAGAAATATGATTTTTGCTTAAATAGGAAAGAGTATATTTTTAGAGGAAAAAAAAATATGATTTTTGCTTTCGTGAAGTTCGAATTTTTAATATCTAAAAGTTTGGATTTTCTTTTTATTAGGAAAGGCGAAAACTTTTTATTAGGAAAGGCGAAAACTTTTTATTAGAAAAGGCGAAAACTTTTTATTAGGAAAGGCGAAAACTTTATATTTGAAAAGGTGGAGTCTTTGTTTTTATAAAGGCGAAGTCTATATTTTTAAAATGGAATTTTTATCTATACGGCATCGAAGTAAAAATGTGATTTTTATATATTGAATAGCATAGTAAAAATACGATTTTTATATATTGAACTTCGAAGTAAGAATTCGATTTTTACATATGTAGTGGAAGCGGACAACGAAGATGACGAAGATGCGATAGCGATGAAGATTTCTATCAATGAAGTGCCGTGGAGCTAGGATAGCTATCGGTGAGAATTTCTCACCTTTCAATTTCTTTTCTAGTTATATATATATACTAGGATGCAGACGGTGCTTAGTAGCACCCGACACAATCGTCCACAGACCATGGACTTGTTTGCTTGGTTGCATAGATTAGTTATATTATTTGGTTTGAAATTGAATTGTTTGGTGAGATGAATGGATTTGATTGATGTGTGAATGGCGTGGGCCTTCACTAGACCGGGGATAAGGCTAAGCCTCGTCCCGTTTCTAGTATCGTGCCGTTATGCCGCCGAAATTTTCTAAAATATGTTAGAAAAATAAAAATATCATTTTATTTAAAGAATGAACTGAATAGAAATTCATATGATTAAATAAAATGTTTTATCGTTAAAAATATAATTTTTAACGTGAAGTGAATAAAATAAAATATTCATTTACAAACCGGATGGTTTGTTTATGTACACCTATTTGAATGACATTGATTGGGACGATAGCTTTTACACATCGCCCAACTGCATAAATAAAATCTGTGTTTGATTGTTTGAAACCCCACACGGGTGTTGGGATGAAATATGAAGTTCACTCATCCTGATTGATTAAATATGTCGATCGATTGATTGACAGGCTGTTATAAGCGTTAGATATCTATATTTGATGCTTATAAAGTGTAGTGCACTTTGGTTGATGGTTGATTATTTTTCAATGCTATTATATACATGTGTTGTATGAAAATCCATATAATTAACTTTATATGGTAATTGATTGGGCCTCATTCCAGTTTAGAAAATAAAGAATATTATAAAATAAAAGTTCATGTGTTGACAGTACTCATCCATTGAGATTGGTCATGTGTTGAACGAAATATTTTAGTAGTAAAATTTACATCTTTATCAATATAAAATAAAAGTTCATGTGTTGACAGTACTCATTCATTGAGATTGGTCATGTGTTGAACGAAATATTTTAGTAATAAAATTTACACCTTTATCGATATAAAATAAAAGTTCATGTGTTGACAGTACTCATTCATTGAGATTGGTCATGTGTTGAACGAAATATTTTGATAATAATAACTATTTTGAAAAAAAGAAATATTTGAAAACGATTTCGAAATGAATTGAATTGAAAACGATTTCGAAATGAATTGAATTGAAAACGATTTCGAAATGAATTGAATTGAAAACGATTTCGAAATGAATTGAATATATAACGATTTCGAAATGAATTGAATATATAACGATTTCGAAATGAATTGAATATATAACGATTTCGAAATGAATTGAATATATAACGATTTCGAAATGAATTGAATATAAAACGATTTCGAAATGAATTGAATTGAAAACGATTTCGAAATGAATTGAATTGAAAACGAATTCAAATTGAATTGAAAGCGAATTGAAATGAATTCAAATTGAATTGAAATTTGAATTGAAATGAAATGAATTTTAAAACGAATTTATAAAGAAGAATTCAATTTTGATTTGAATTGAAACGGAAGTTGAAGTTGCTTTTGAAACGAATTTAAAACTATTTATATAATTCGTTTTAAATAGAAATCGACGAAGTATATATTATATATATAATATAATGGCCTGAATAGAACGCGCCGCGCCGCGGCAGTTCGTGAATTTCGACCATTTATTTCAAACGGACATTACGGGAGATCCGACCGTCGGATTCTCCTAAAACCGGAACCGTTGGGTTCGTATCGAAAGAGCTTTCTAACGAATGTTAGAAATTTGAAATCTAACGGTTGGATTTGGAGATACGTCCAAATCAAATTCGAAAAAGGTCGCTATAAGTGCAGTTCGATGGCCGTTGATGGAAATCGACTGTACGGGCCTTGATAAAATTATTAAAAATAGTAATAATTTGTGTTAAATCATAAGAAATGATTTAGAAAGAATTGGGTTGAAAAACTCCATATTTGAAAAGATAAAAATAGATTTTTATCGAAATGAACTAGTTTTGAACTAGAATTATAATTCTATTTATTTTTAAATAAATAAATTGGATTTGAAATGGTTTTGAAAATAACCAGAATTTCCAATGATTGCATTGGAGTGGATTTGAATCGAAATTGTCTTCGGAATATTTCGATATTGGATTTCGCGATGATACAGATATTGTTATGGGAATTTGAAAGATATAGATATGTATATCGTTATTTCCAATATGATATTTGTTGGTCGTAGAATTTGATATTGAATATAAGCCGATATATTTTCTATTCAGAGCCTTGTATTTAATATCAAATGTGATTTGGGTTTGTCGTGAATGGTGTCTTCACTAACACTGTTCTTGAACCCAGTTGAGAAAAGATTAAATCTTTTATTTAGATTTAATGAAGTGTACCAATTAAATAATGTTTAATTGGAATTGAATTGATATTGATTTTTGGGTTTATCGTGGACAGTGTTTTAAATAACACTCGTTCTTTAACCCGATCATTAATGAAATGTGATTTTGGGTTGTCGTGAACGGTATCTTCAATAATACAGTTCTTAGACCTAAAGGAGTTAAGAAAATCAGAAACTAACTGGAGATTAGTTAAGTTGAATAGTTTCCGAGGTATTGATCTGATGTTGGTTTCGGCCTTCGGGATTAATACTTAGGGAATTGCTCACTTGCTAATTTACAATTAGGGACTGATTGAAATGTGATGTGATTTTGGGTTTATCGTGAACCGTGTTTTAAATGACACTGATTCTTTAACCCAGTCACAGATTAAAACTAAGTGGAGTTTTAATGAATCTTTAATTAGATTGAAATAATCAAAATGGAGTATCACCAGTTTTGCTCCAGCCGATAGTTAAATCTTTAATTAGATTTGAACGTGAAATGGTAATTGAATTTACCGATAACACTGTGGTGTTAGATATGAAGTATTACCAGTTTTACTTCATGGGATAAATAGGTTGGGATTGGGAAATTAAAACAAATGATTACTTCGGTAAGGTTCGCTAATCCCGACTAGTTTGAATTTATATTCAAAAGTAGATTAAAGAATAAATTCAAGAATTTATCTTTGATAAAATTAATGGGAACCTTTCCCTATGAATGTGAAATTTAGAAACTAACTGTCGGTTAGCTGAGCAGAATGGTTTTCTGGATATTGATCTGATGTTGGTTTCGGCCTTCGGGGTTAATATTTGGGGAACTATTCTCTTGATTAATTTACGGTTAGTGACTGATGAATTGGAATGAGGCTGTAATAACCCGAAAATCTGGGCCAGTTTAAAATTTTTATTTTGGCAATTTTAGCGAATTTTGATTATTTAAAATGAATTATTTTAAATAATATCGACGAGAAATTTATTTTGAATATAATTCGAACGTATATATTATACGCGTCGTCGTTGGAATATAAATATTTATATATAATTATAAATAGAATTGAAAATGGCGCGGTAGTTCGATAATTCGATTTCAAACTTTAATTGAATGTACCGGGTGCAAAACAATCCGGATTTTAGTGAAACCAAAAATAATGGAATCTAATTGATGATATCTTTCCAACGAATCCGAATAATCAAAATTTCATAGTGGGAATCAAAAGATATGTCCAGTTGAAAATTCTGAATAGTCGCTATGGAATTCAGGCCCTTAAAAAAGGGACATTTTGCAAATGACCTCGGATTTCGACGAAACCAGTTTTGTTGGATCCGTGATGTCAAATTATTGCTGGGTTCCAAATTTCATAATTTTCCGAATCAATATGTGAGCGTGGCAAAGGAAAACGCGTTTGACCATTTCAGTTGATTTTAATCGACTGGAAATTGGCCATTTTTCAAACGGTCTCAGAATTCGACGAAACTAGTTTTGTTAGGACCGTATCGTCAATACGAAGCTAGAAAATATTTTTCTGGAATTTTTCTAGTTAGTATGTGACCCCGGTAATTTGAAATGTACGTTTAAAATTCAATATAGTGAATTAAATGTAAATTTAACGGAAACTGATTCAAACAGATCGAATCAACTTACGATACATATCCCATTGTGTTCGGAATGGGGGTAATTAGCTAGGGGCGACAGTCGTTTGGTATGATTTAGAGTTCGAATGCAAAATCTCGCTTTAATGAATTAAATAAAATAAATATTTATATCCCTTTGAATGGTCAAACCCTAAGTCAAATTCATTCGTTGGTCAACCTTCCTCTTTCCGCCTCCAGCCCAAAAAGAACGCCCCTCGTCCTCCCAAAATCAGAGCCATCGATCCCCTCCGTTTCTCATTGTTTCGAGCCCTTCCAACGTGAAGATCAGAGAGCATCTCGTGCTCTTTCCATTCATACAAGGGGGATCAATTTTTGTTCACCGAGGGGGTCGTTCTAGCCCCCCAAACCAGCTCCGTTCGCTGGCCAACTACGACGCATAGGCGGCGGCGAGTGGGCCCCTCTTCCAGGCAAAGGTGGAGCGCACGATGGGCAACAACGTGATGGTTCCTGAACGAGGAACGGCGGCTCGAGGAGGAAGTAAATTAGAACCCTAGCATTGAAGAATGGGTTGCGGATTAGAACGTCGGCCTGTAGTGTTTGATCGAGGAAGAAGGTAACGTTTTTTTTTCTTTCTTTTTTTTCTTTTTTCTTTAACGTTATTAATTTCGTGAATTACATAATTAATGGTACAATGTAAATAATACCATTACTTAGCATTTAAAATTCAGATTTATATATATTACATTAAAAAAAAAAATCTGATATTTTTTTTTTTATATAATGTGATACATTTTGTTAAGTTGAGATGAGATTTTTATCGCTATAAAGATTCGACTTTTTATAAATAAAAATATGATTCTTTATTTATGTAGAGTAAATAAAAATATAATTTTTATTATATTGCAAGCAAGATAAAAATATAATTTTTATAATATAGAAAGGATAAAAATATAGAAAGGATAAAAATATAATTTTTATACCAATGGCATATTAAAAATATGATTTTTATGTGTTGAACTTCGAATTAAAAATATGATTTTTATGTGTTGAACTTTGAAATAAAAATTCGATTTTTATATATGGAATAGCGAAGTAAAAACTCGATTTTTACATATGTAGTGGCTACGGGCAATAAAGATGACGAAGATGCGATAGCGATGAAGATTTCCTGCAAAAGAAGTGCCGTGGAGCTAGGATAGCTATATGTGAGAATTTCTCACCTTTCAATTTAATTTTTCTAGTTATATATATATACTAGGATGCAGACGGTGCTAAGTAGCCCCCGACACAATCGTCCACAGACCATGGACTTGTTTGTTTGGCTGTGTTGTTAGTTAGATTGTTTGGGTTGATTTGAATAGTTTGGTGAAATGAAATTGATTTGATTGATGTGTGAATGGCGTGGGCCTTCACTAGACCGGGGGTAAGGCTAGACCTTGTCCCGTTTCTAGTATCGTGCCGTTATGCCGCCGAAATTTTCTAAAATATGTTAGAAAAATAAAAATATCATTTTATTTAAAGAATGAATTGAATAGAAATTCATAGGTTGAAATAAAATGTTTTATCGTTAAAAATATAATTTTTAACGTGAAGTGAATAAAATAAAATATTCATTTATAAACCGAACGGTTTGTTTATGTACACCTATTTGAATGACATTGATTGGGACGATAAATTTTACACATCGCCCAACTGCACAAATGAAATATTTGTTTGATTGTTTGAAACCCCACACGGGTGTTGGGATGAAATTTGAAGTTCACTCATCCTGATTGATTAAATATGTCGATCGATTGATTGACAGGCTGTTATAAGCGTTAGATATCTATATTTGATGCTTATACAGTGTAGTGCACTTTGGTTGATGGTTGATTGTTTATTAATGCTATTATATACATGTGTTGTATGGAATCCATATAATTAACGTTATATGGTGATTGATTGGGCCTCATTCCAATCGGGAAAATAAGGAATATTATTAAAAGAAAATTCATGTGTTGAATATAAAAATAGTCATGTGTTGACGATGTTCATGTGTTGAGTGAAATATTTTATACAATGAAATTTACATCTTTATCATATTTAAAATTAGAACTACTTCCTAGTAGAAGTCTAATTAAAATCAAACGATAGATACCATAGTTTTATAAAATATTTTACATAACAAAAATAGTGATGTGTTGACAGTACTCATATGTTGAGATTAGTCGTGTGTTGAAAGAAATATAGATTCATGTGTTGAATAGAACAAATATTCATTTGTTGAATAGAATAACGAATTATTGAAATATAAAGCCGTGTTGATTAGATATGCGCTATTTTGACGTGAACGACATTTATATATCGATTCTATTCGTTTTATAATGAATATTGAAAAGTGATTTCAAAACTTAATATTTTGAAATGAAATTCAAATTAAATTAGATTAAAAATCCAAATTGAAATTTTATTGAATCAATTTGAAATGAATTCGAATCGAATAGTAAATGAATTCGATTCGAATTGAATAGAAAGTGAATTTGAATTCGAATTGAATAAAAAATGAATTCAAATTGAATTGAATTGAAACGAATTAGAATTTGAATTGAATTGAAATCAAATCGATTTGAAATGGAATATAGTGTTGAAATGGTTTTGAAAATGAATTTAAAACGATTTATAAAATTCGTTTTAAATAGAAATCGACGAAATATATATATTATATATATATAATGGCCTGAATAGAACGCGCCGCGGCAGTTCGTGAATTTCGACCATTTATTTCAAACGGACATTGCGGGAGATCCGACCGTCGGATTCTCCTAAAACCGGAACCGTTGGGTTCGTATCGAAAAGAGCTTTCCAATGAATATTAGAAATTTGAAATCTAACGGTTGGATTTGGAATTATGTCCAAATCAAATTCGAAAAAGGGTCGCTGTAAGTGCAGTTCGATAGCCGTTGATGGAAATCGACTGTACGGGCCTTGATAAAATTATTAAAAATATTGATAATTTGTGTAAAATTATAATATGTGAATTGGAAAGAATTGGGCTGGAAAATTCCACATTAGAAGGTAAAAATAAATTTTTATCGAAATGAACTAGTTTTGAACTAGAATTAAAATCAATTTATTTTTGAAATAAATAAATTGAATTTGAAAGTGATTTTGAAAATAATCGATAATTTCCAATACGTGGATTGGACTGGAGTTGAATCAAACTTATCTTCGGGATATTTCGATGTTGGATTTCATGACTATACAAATATGGTTATGGGGATTTGAAAGATATATTTTATATCGTTATTTCCAATACGATATATGTTGGTTTCAGAATTTGATATTGAATATAAGCCGATATATTTTCTATTCAGAGCCGTGTATTTAATATCAAATATGATTTGGGTTTGTCGTGAATCGTGTTTTATATGACATTGGTTCTTTAACCCAGTTAAAGACAGGATATTGATTTTTGAAAAGATTAAAACTAAGTGGAGTTTTAATGAATCTTTAATTGGATTAAAAAGTGAATTGATAATTTAAATTATCAAATCTGAAAGGTGATCGAGAATGGAGTACCACCAGTTTTGCTCCAAAGCGATAGTTAAATCTTTAATTAGATTTGAACGTGAAATGGTAATTAATTTTACCGATAACACCGTGGTGTTAGATGTGGAGTATTACCAGTTTTCTCCATGGGATATATAGGTTGGGATTGGGAAATAAAATAAATAATTACTTCGGTGTGGTTCGTTAATCCCGACTAGTTGAAATGATATCCAAAGGAGGATTAAAGAATAAATTTAGAAGAATTTATCTTGGATAAAATTAATGGGAACCTTTCCCTAAGAATGTGATTTTGCGAATAAAAGAATATTCTGAATTGGAATGAGGCGTTTGTTGTGTTTGTGTAACATTCGTTTATTATATACGTGGGTTATTCAGAAAGGCCGGGTTTATACCCATTCTGAATAACCGATTCGACGAGATGTCGAAGATGAAGACGGTGGTTGAAGACCGGAAGTCTTCACATCGTTTGGGTGATTACTGATGATCTTGATTGGGCTGTACACCCAAGATGAGGGAAACAGTCGGTGATCGTCCAGACGTACTTGGAGATCGATGGATATGCGAGGAAAGTGCCTCCGGTTTCGTTCAGACCCAGAACGGACTTGTAAATGGACTGTGTGTCTGACATTGGATTTTAGTCCGTGTGATTGATCTCTATTAAATATATATCTGTTTGGCGGCGGAGAATTTATTCTCTTGCTTAACGCCCTTCTCTGAGACGTACGAGCTCAGGGGTTATATATTGATGGATATCAAACGCATGGAGTGAATTGCCTGTGTGGCATGCGTAAGTGGCAATTGATCAGGGCTTCTGTTGAAAAGCAAAGTCTTGTGGTTGATGATCAAAGCATGGCCTATGTGGCATAGCTTTGTGTATAACGTGAATTCGCGAGCCTCACACCTCGGTATGAGTCAAAAACGTGAGACGGACCGCTGGGAGAGCACGACGTTTCTTTCTAGCTAGGGTGGTGTCAGTGACCTACCAGCCCTGACATTTATATACTTTTCACCTGTGTGGTTGTTGGAATGCGAGGCGCCTCGGATATAGGTCTGTAAGGACCGGGAAACGTGTGTTCAGGAATTGCCAATCCTCAAAAGTAAGAGAGGACCGGCCCAGCCGATTCCAAGGATCATAGTGGGGTCCTGAGGCATTTGCTAGAGTGTCTCGAACGCGGAGAGGAGCTTGCCCCTTGCCTCGGCTCATGACGGAAATCCAATTTCCAATACGTGATATTGCGGTTTTAATTGTAGAACTAGTATGGCGACATGATAGATGGTACCCATGCCGCCTATGATTGATACTTATGATTGAAATTGTTTTGGCACTATACACTTATTATAGTATCAAATAATGTGTTCTAAACGTATCAAACATGCTTTGGCTGTTATAAGGTAAAAACCCTATCCTCCGGCTTGCGTTGCATTGTGTGATGGGACCTGGGTCTTATAACAGCTTCATTCTTCTTTATTTAGCATTGCGCTGTTTGTTTTATGCACTGGTATTCTTGGGAGGAAACCCGTTCCGTGTTATACGGCGTGGTCCCTTGATTTACCGAACTTTAAAATAAAGAATTATAACTGTTTTCGTTCTCACACCAGTCACATGACTGACCTGGAGTTTATTGTTTTAACCTAAACTCTGGGTGCCCCTATTTTCCGCACGGGCAGCTAGTAGTTTTGGTTTTGCAGATTTATATTCACAGGGTCCTGATTTACAGCTGGAACGATGCTCGGAAAGCTCTTTATCCGTGTATCACTTCTAGTTGTGTTTTGTATATTTTTCCGCTGCTATGTAATTTATTGTAATCTCTGATATTTATCGAATGTATTTTATTCATTTATACTCTGTATATTCTTGTATCTGATGGAATTGTTGTAATTAAAATGAAATGTTCTTCTGTATGCGTGCTATTTTGTCTTGTACTCAATTCTATCCGTGCTTTCCTTAACGGGGAAGTTCGGGTCGTCTCAGAGGCGTATGTTGTGTTTGTATAACACTTATTTAAAATATACGCGAGTTATTCGGAAAGACCGGGTTTATCCCATTCTGAATAACTGATACGACGATAAGTCGAAGATGAAGACGATGGTCGAAGACCGGAAGTCTTCACGTCGTTTGGGTAATTACTGATGATCTTGATTGGGCTGTACACCCAAGAAGATGGAAACAGTTAGTGATCGTCCAGACGTACTTGGAGATCGATGGATATGCGGGGTACTAGGTGCCTCCGGTTTCGTTCAGACCCAGAACGGACTTGTAAATGGACTGTGTGTCTGACATTGGATTTTAGTCTGTGTGATTGATTTCTATTAAATATATATCTGTTTGGCGGCGGAGAATTTATTCTCTTGCTTAACGCCCTTCTCTGAGACGTACGAGCTCAGGGGTTATATACTAATGGATATCAAACACATAGAGTGAATTGCCTGTGTGGCATGCCTAAGTGGCAATTGATCGAGGCTTCTGTTGAAAAGCAAAGTCTTGTGGTGATGATCAAAGCAAGGCCTTCGTGGCGTAGCTTTGTGTAACGTTTACCTCGCGAGTTTCACACCCGGTATGAACCAAAAACGGGAGAGGACGTCAGGGAGGGCATGCGTTTCTTTCTAGATAGAAGTGGCGTCAGTGGTTTTACACGCCCTGACGAGTTTGACTTATGTGGTTGTTGCTGTTGCGAAGCGCCTCGGATTGATCGGTCATTCTCGAACCGATGGAGTCATTTAGTTGGCTCGTTTACGCCCCATAGGGCGGGGAAATGCATGTTCAGGGTTTAAGTTTAATCCACATCGGTGGACTGGCCCTGAGGATCCAAGGGCCCACCTGAGTCTGGGTCCTGAGGGGCGGGCTAGAGCGTCTCGAATCGGTTGAGGACTATCTTTTGCCTCGGTTCATAGATGGAAATCCAATTTCCAAATACGTGACTTTGCGGTTTTATTTGTAAACTTATATATGGCGACATAGTGTTATGGGCCATTCATGCCGCCTATGATTGATACTTATGATTTGAAGTTGTTTTATACACTATGCACTTATTATAGTATCAAATGATTTGTTTCAAACGTATCAAGCATTCTTTGGCTGTTATAAGGGAAAACCCTATCCTCGGCTGCGTTGCATTGTGTGATGGGACCTGGGTCTTATAACAGCTTCATTTTTCTTCATTTAGCATTGCGCTGTTTGTTTTATGCACTGGTATTCTTGGGAGGAAACCCGTTCCGTGTTATACGGCGTGGTCCCTTGATTTACCTAACTTTGAAAATAAAGATTAATAACTGTTTTAGTTCTCACACCAGTCCCATGACTGACCTGGAGTTTATTGTTTTAACCTAAACTCTGGGTGCCCTTATTTTGACACGGGCAGCTAGTAGTTTTGGTTTTGCAGATTTATATTCATAGGATCCTGGTTTATAGCTGGAACGATATCCGGAAAGCTTTGTATCCGTATATCTCTTTCTAGTTGTGTATTGTATTATTTTCCGCTGCTATGTATTTAAATGTAATTTAAATCTCTGATATTTCTGTGTAATATTCGTTTATACTCTATATATTCTTGTAATCTCATGCATTGTTGTTATATACAATGAAATGTTCTTTTATATGCGTTCTGTTGTGGCTTGTTCTCGAACTATCCGACGCTTTCCTTTAGGGGGAAGTAACGGGTTTTTACACATTTTCAGATGCAAGGTTCTATAGGAGTATAATTGGTGCATTACAATATGCTACCATTACAAGGCCTGATATTGCTTATTGTGTAAATAAAGCAAGTCAATTTATGCAAAATCCTTTAGATACTCATTGGGTTGCAGTTAAGAGAATTCTTAGATATCTGAAAGGAACACTGGATCATGGACTAGTTTTTAAAGCCAACAATACTCTAAATATAAATGCATATGCAGATGCAGACTAGGGTGCAGACATTGATGACAGAAAATCAACTTCTGGTTATTGCATCTTTTTAGGAAAAAATCCAGTTTCATGGAGTGCTAGAAAGCAGAGTACTGTTTCTAGATCTAGTACAGAAGCTGAGTTCAGATGTGTTGCTAGTGCAGCAGCAGAAGTGTTGTGGATCGAATCCTTATTGAGTGAACTTAAGGTTAAATCGAAAAAAAAAGCTGTAATATGGTGTGATAATGTGAGTGCTATTTCATTAGCTTCTAATCCAGTTCTTCATTCAAAAACAAAGCATATAGAGATCGATTTATATTTTATCAGAGAGCAAGAGTTACAAGGAAAATTAAGGGTTGGATATATACCGTCACAGCATCAAAAAGCTGATGTACTTACTAAACCACTTTCCAGGCTCAATTTCACGAGACTGAAGGAAGAACTATGCGTAGACGCTGCAGATTTGAGCAAGAGATCAACAAGGATGATTTATATTCCAGATTGAGGTTGTTTCAGCTAAAGCTATATCAGAATTGAAGATGTAATCTTCTCAAAATCATAAAATTCCTTTATCAATTCCTGATGTTCAAAGACTTAATTGACAGATAAAGTTTCGAGTTTTACCTGATGTTCTGAGAGAGAAGATGAAGAAAATTAGCTGATAATCTTCGCACACGAGCAATTTGAAGCCATCGTTATGTGTTTTCTCTGAGCCGCCACCATTTTCTTATGTTTGGAAACCTAATTGGTATAATAACCGATTAGGGTTTCAGGGGGGGAGTTAAAGTATGGGCTTATTGGGTCGAATACTTTACTTCCCGTGTATCCTCTTTTCTTTTCTGTTTTCTGTTTGGGCTTGGCCCATCATTCTGAATAGGCTATTATATAAAGCCTAATGTTGTGTACAGAATATTATTATTACAGTGTTGTATTCAAAGACAAACCATGCAATAACAAAAACTTTGATTCTCTTCTAAAATCTAACTTGAAACACTGTTATACTGATAATTTTTAGATTCAGTTCCGCTATAACAATGATATTATGTTGAATGTACCAAGTATCTCATGCATGAGATGATATTACTGTACTATAAGTTAATTTGACATGTTGAATGTACCCAGTAATATGAACACCGGAAATTACTATGAAGAATATTGACAGTTTGTACACTCAAAAATAAAATTATGGAACATGTTCATCAAACATCAGCTAATACCAACCGGTTGGCAAAATTAGAAAATTTGAAGTAGTAATAATGTGAATTAAAAATGGTTTAGCGTTATACCAAAAAAACATATACGGGGCATAGTGTTCAAACTAAGGTTTAAGGGAGCTGGTTGAAAGCCAAAAAATCATTGCGTGAAAGCCTCAATTTGGCATCGAAAGAAGGATATGAGGGGAGGTATATTGTTAATGGTGAGGAAGTTTTCCCTCACCAATTTATGTCTTGCATTTTCGGCTCTCAATAATTACTGAATGTTTAAATTAAAATGTTAGCCATTGGTAAGTATAACCACAGACAGTTTATATGACAAATCAGAATAATATAATCTAGCCTATGAAAAGTAAATTTAAAATAAAATAAAATTTTAATTTCAGTCAAAAACATTTATGTAGTGTTTATTGATTCCAAATTGCATGTACGAACAGTAGGTGTCTGTGTAGAAGGTTTAGCAACCGATTGGAGCAGTAAAAGTGACCAATAATTTTTTGTACCAACTCAACTATTCGGTTAATGCAAAACAGAAAAAGGAACCTCATATATCCTCAGATACTTAGCCCCCTACAAACATACCCAACATCGAAAGACATGATTTACAAACAGAATAGATGATATATACAGTAAATTAGATCATAAGGAAATAAGCAAACATGGACATAAAATAGTACTTCGAATTGAAACCCACAGATAGTGAAGCATGAAAAAATATTACCAACTTAGCATGTACAAAAGCACCGAGCAAGGAGCGAGCCGACCAGTTTGACTGTATCTTCAATCCTGCAGTAGCGTATTGTGACCAAAAGGAAAAAGAATCAGTTCAATTTCCATTGAAACGGCATAATCAGTTCTTCTAAGGTCATGCAACCTGTTAGTGTTCAAATATCAGAGATGATTGGGTATTTGAGCTATGCACCAACCGCTAATTCACCAATATGAAAAATAACTTCACTTTTAGTTCCATTACAACATGAATGGAAAATAAAATAAGGAAACATGTAATATCCCAGTGCATATGTAGCAAAACTGAAAAATTTATGAATTATCTTGAATGCATATTATATTCACTATGTTTTCCCATTGGACAGCCTTCGAGTACAAATCGCTAATAAAATTATGAAGATATCTTCTTTCATTTTATTATAGGAATTGAAACGTTATGCATTTATTGTCCATGCAATAACATATGGATTGACAATTTGACGTTGAAGTCCAAGCACTAAATTCATTCAGGTGTTGGAATTAAACGTTATTTACTGCCTTGATTTGTATAAGCCTTAAAGTCCAAGCAATACATTCGTACATGCATTGAAATTAAACCATGTCATTCACTGACTTAATTTATTTAAGGAAATATCCGAACCACTCTAATATTAAACTTAAGGAAATATTTATCCAATTAACAATAGTCTTACCTATTATAAGAGAAAGTAATAACACTGACTTATGAATTATTTTCATTAATGACATTATAATATATATGAGTGTCTAGTTTGACTATTTAAAGTAGGAATAGTAACATTAATACAATAGCATTGATTTAGGAAACTTATAACTATATATTAATCAAACCTAAATGGAAATATATTTATGAAAACAAATGAACAGGAGACACCAGTGCTACCATGCATTTAATCTAGCAACATAATACCAAGGTATTCGTAGCCTACCAAAATTACATATGCATTAAAGACTATTGTCGAAAGAAATTGAGAAAATAATAAACATAATTAAAATAATAGACGAAAAAAATGCCATAATAAATAAATACCGTGAATTATAAGGTCACATACATTCCAAAGATGTATGGAATGAATGACTGGAAATTTAAAATAAAATGATTTTGTATAACTATATATGTGAAAACATTATTCATTAGCATTAATGAAGTGGATTATCCACATGCCAATAAACGTAAACTTGAGGAAATATTTATCCAATTAACAATAGTCTTACCCAAAGTAATAACACTGATTTTGGCATTATTTTCATTAATGCCATTATCTATATATACGACTGCCTAGTTTGACTGCTTAAAGTAGGAATAGTAAATTGATTTAGAATACTTATAACCATATATTAATCAAACCTAAATGGAAATATATTTATGAAAATAAATTAACAGTTAATATAGACGGAAACCAATAGTATGTTCGTGGAAGAAATTACGGAAGTGGGTGGAACAAAACATGGGTTCATTCAATTAATTCTAGCGGCTGCTGAGATGTCACATTGTTAGCCATCTGATGTCGTAAATGCAAGTCAACTTTGTTCGCTTTTCAACAACGCCAACAACAAATAAACTATTTAATCCAAATAAGTTGAGGTTGGCTAGATATGGAACACAAAATCAAATCACAAAGTTAGTATAAATTTGATAATAATAGTAACAAGAGAATTAAATATGAAAACATAAATGAAGATAAATAAAACATAAAATTTAAAATAATTAAACAAATAATAGTAGTAATTGTAATGAATAAATAGATCATGATGCAAATGACGATGAAAATGAATATTCCTATTTTTGATCTATTATACGACCCAAAATATGTCTCAAGTAATTGTAAAAAGAATTTAGAATTTTAATTTTGTTTTCTAATTTTAAGGATTAAATTGATTATTGAACATTATCAATTATTTGATAATAAATATTATTTTAATTATAAAATTTTATGTAATGTAATCTTAACCCAAAATTGTAATTCCTGATTTTCTAACATCATTAGACTTGTAACTTTTATGTGATTATTTTATGTTAGTTTAATAATATATCTTTTCGTATACTTAAGTCGATATCCTATTTTTGACATATTATACAAGCATATATTTCAACAACCTGCAATACACATAAATTGAGCTAATATGACCATTGCAATATAAATCCAAACATCTATATATGGACACATTATACCCTTCATGGAATATGATGTCACACACACACACACACACACACACACACATATATATATATATATATATATCTGTGTGTGTGTGGTTCACATATATGTATAATTATATATGTATATAAAGAAAATTAAATAAACTTCAAACTATAATTTGTACAGTTAGAATATATATTGACATAGTAATAAACATTGCCATGAATAAATTATTAGTTACAAACATTTAATGTATCAGTCAATTCAATTTAAAGAGAGAAAATAAACGGATTCCCTTTTCATTTAATGCAATTAATAATTTTAGTTAATTCAATTAATTCATGTTTTAGGGAAAGAGTGAAAGGTTTCATTCCCTATACACTAATTAAATATTAAATGTATCTGATACACTATACATTTGAAATTAAATCTTCACTTTAACTAACGTAAATAAATAAATGATTTTATTTAAAAGCAAATTTAGAAATGGTCTAAATAAATTAGGCTTCATAGGCCCAAATAAGTTCCAATAAATTCACCCATATCTTCCGTTGCGGGCTGGCCTAGTTCCTACAGATCCTATATTCGAGTCAACTATGGATCCATCGTCATAGAGCAGACGATATGGAATTGACAATCAAGCGATAAGTAAATAATATATTAGAAAATAACAGCTTGATAATATTTTATTTTATTGTAAATCACTTTATTTTCAGTGTAAAATTTCAGTCTTAAGTAAATAATATATTATAGAAACATTAAGGATTATGCAAAATAACATAATAAATTTCATATTTTGAGTTCAATTTTGTGCAGAAACTAAATTATATAATTATTATAGGCTAACAGCCAGAGACGTGGCTGACAGACCCGAGCCGATATCGATCTTGCGGAGACGACGCAACTTGAGGATCAGAAGTGTTGGAACAATTTGTGAATTTATTAAAAAAAATAAGAACAAATACAAATTGAGTCGTTGAAACTTATAACCGTAATATATTTACACATTGTAAATATATTTGAGCCATTAGCGTAATGCAATTAATGTAATAGAGTCGTTGAAAGTTATAACGATAATATATTTACATGCATGTAAATATATTTATGAGCCATTATTGTGATTTAACGGTAACGGTCATATATGTATGTGACCTTTTATTGAGTTGTTACATAGATAAATGGTAATAAGATATTACCAAGAATGATAATCAATTAAGATTTATTATCATTCATGTCTTTTTGAAACCTATGCAATTTACATGTTAAAATTTGCAACTTTATTTTTTGAACGTTTCTCTTACTTAATAATGGTATAGATTATGGTCCATCCATCCTCCCACTAACCTAGCTGATGTTACTCTCTCTTTTTTTGTCTATATAAAGAATATGTAACAACCCATATTTTAATATTCATAATTTATTTAATTTAATATCATTTCATGAAAATTTTGGTTAAATTAAATAATTAATTGATCTTATGGTTAAAATTTATATATTAGAGTTGATTTGAGTAGTTAACGATTTACTGCAACAACTGTAAAGTCAATAGATTTGTAATGGGTAATAAAAATGAGATTCTTGTTATAATTATTTTTGTAACGGTAATTAAACATAAAACTAAATAAAGGAGAGATGGACATTTATGAGGTAAATAAACTTAATTAATTTTTAGTGACTATAATTTGTACATTGTTTACATGAAATGATACGCTGTTAAAAGGGACACGTTGTAGATAATGGAATTGGACTAATGAAATAAATTAGTTAAATAAATCTATGGTCATAAAATGTTGTACTCTTTTTGCGTATTATAAAGAGAAGAGTATTTAAAGAAATTTTCAAATGATGAACAATGCAAATGAATATGAATGGAAGTAGATTTGGTTATATGAATGTAAACAAATCAAATGGTAAATTGAAATATTTATGTGATTTGGACTATAATTAACAAAAAAAAAACCTAACTAATATGAGTTCAATGTTGGATTAAGATGGAGTTGGTAACATTTGAAATTGAATTAAGGATTGATTAATGGAAATAATTTGCCTACATTAAAATTTTGATTGATTCCTATAACTAAAATTGTCACATTAAAACTAGTTAATGAAACCAAGCAATTTATAACGTATGTAATTGATTCCTAATTAATATAAGCCTTGTTTTAAGGGATTATTATTTGAAATTGGCAATTTATATTGAATTATTAATACTCAAACTAAACTGATCATATATAAAAAAAAAATGCTCAATTTAAATTGTTGGAAAGTTGAATTCTAGATTCATAATATATGCAATTTATTTCTATAATTAATACAAGTCCTAATTTTGATTAGAATTTATTTATTAACGTTAATTAGTGATGAATACAAAAGAAATGGAGCGTTTTATTCATTAATTAAACCATTGAAATTCTTTATGTAAATAGTTATAATCTTTAATCTAACCCACCTGTTTTAACGAATCCAACTTTCTTTCTTTTGTACAATGGAAGAACCACTACTTCTTCTTGTCATATAAAAAAAAGAGGGCTTTAAAAATTCAAAAGTTATTGAAAGGAAATTCAATCAAAAATCAAGGCATGAGTCCTTATGCTTGGATTGGTGAGTTCTTCGTCTAAAATGAGTTTGGATGAGGTAAAGGAGTGATGACGTGGCAATTATTTTAATGGTGAAGAATTTGTTTATTTATTTTATTACAATTTAAATTCTCAATGTTTAAACGTTTATAACTTTCTTCTATAAGGTCGGTTTTTGGACGAAATAAGTTGCGTTGAAATCGTATCGACGAGCTCTTCGCAATGCCTCTCATTTGGACTGATTCTGAGACTGTAAATTTTTGGGCTTTGGTTAGACGTTCGACTGATTAAAGACCCAAAGTGTGACGGCCCGCCCCGCACTAGCCGACATTTCCTCCGAAAGTGCGCTGTACACATGTCCAACTAGCGCGGAACGGTCGTCGGAAGGAAAGGAAGAAGGTGAAGAACTAACGAAGAACCTGCAAAATGTCTCACAGCGCATGGAATAAAATATAATAATAAAATACTTGACATAAAACAGGCGAGACAGTGCATAAGCTGAAAACTAAATCATGTCTAACATGGCAGCGGAAATCCAAAATACAGCTTATGATCCAACATCCTTATTACAACTTCAAAAATACTGTCTCTAAGCAAAAGAAAGAAAAAGGTACACTACTAATGCCCAAGCAGTGACCATCGATGACACAGGGAGATAATACATAAATATCATACGTGGAAGCCTCCTGCTCGTCTCCAGTACAGCTACCCGTGCATCCACCTAACCTGTCTCTAGTCTGCTCGTGTGAGCACCCAGAGTAATAAGAAGAGACATAAAACTCTGGGTCAGACAAAAGTCTGGTATGAGTGATAAGCAACTAAACAAACAATAACAGGTATAATCCAATCATACCTGAACCTGAACCTGCAACCAAAGAGTTAGTACTACATACTGTACAATGCCCTATGGTGCCACTAACATATGGTGTGTAAGCATACGGGGTGGGGGTGTGCATGTCATAGTGATGGCAAACAAATCAATCATAGCAACCATCCTCACATCTCTCACTCAGTGCATAAAGCATACGATGTCCACTACTTTGGTCACCCAATACTTTGGGCCATGACGGAATCCAATCCCGTACAACTATCACTACAAGCCCACTATCCATCTCGGTGGTGCACCAAAGTTATGAATACCGACAACCCCTTTGCACACGTCCCGCAGCAAAGTCCAATCACGAAGTGAACTCATTGGTTCCCAACTGGATCCTGAGCTCTAACTTCCCCTTGGACTACCTTTGCATCTCGGGTTATGGTCATCTTCCTCCGGATCGGTCTTCATTCAGTTCATAGCCTCCTGGTTCGGTTCGCAGTCACCAACTCGTAGTCATCACAGTCGGATCGTGGGGAGCCTTCCTGGTCGGATCGCCATCATCGGATCGCGTCGCGCCATACGGATCGTGCCTCGTCAGCTCGTGGCGCCCTGTCTGGTCGGATCGTGCCCATTAGTTCGTGGCGCCTCATCTCGGATCGCGTCGTGATGACGCACGGGGTCAGATCGGGGTCTTCGTTTGTCCACGTCTCGTGGTGCTTGGGTGGCTCGTGGCGCTTCGGCGTGGATCGTGTAGTGGACTCGGGTCGTGAGCACGTCACGCGAGCGGGTCCTTCTGGCGGATCGTGGCGCATGGTGGTGTGGCGCAGCCTCGGTTCGTGATCATAGGGGGTGCGATCCGATCCGGGTAAATTCCTGCACTTCGTTCCAGCGACAGTCTTTCGCCATTCGACGGCGTTTTTGACCAAACTAACACTTCTAAACAATCACAAGACATCTCATACAGTCATAGCAACATATAGTATCGACCAGAAACACCAAAACATGAATTATAGCATGTAAAATGGATCAAACATACCCAAAACCCATATTTTCCCCTTAAGCATGTTCAAGCAAAACTGAGGATAGGATTAACAAAACTTAACCAAATTAGCCCATTTTTCTAACAGAGACCTAAAATAATATTTATGAATTTCTGAATATTTTTCCAGATTTTAATCATGCACAAATTCGCTAATTATCACTAATTACCCCTTAATCCCCTAAAATCCGGGATTTGCAAAATTAGTCGAAATTAACCCAAATTCATATCAGAGGCATAAAATGAGGTTTTAGAATTTTAGGAATTTTTTCTAGAATTTTCTGAGTTATATTTTCGCTAATCTTCGCTAATTACCATAACTAGCCATAATTAGTGAAAAAGCAAGCTAATCACTCACCTTTGCCACAAAATAAACTATAGATCTGAAATGATTCTCTGTTTGGGTTGAATTCCAATGCTTAGCAGCAGCTCCAACTCTGATTTGATGTTGATTAGCCTTGGTTTGATGCTAATTAGCTTAATCTTCAATTAGAAAGTGTTTAGAGGTGATTTGGGATGATTCTAGATATTGGAGGCCATGACTAGGTTGAAGGAAAGCAAGTGGCGGCTGGAAAAATGAAGAAGAAACCGAAATTCTAACCCTATCAGCCCTCATATACCCCTAAACCCGAAATCCCCCATTGGGCCTAGTTGTTAATCACCCGGTTTGGCCCAATTAAGCTGTTTTCCCACTTCTGAACCTTAATTCAGCCCTACAGCCCAAACGGTAAGTCCGTTTGACTAGTGTGACCACTCTACGGAAAGAGAAACCATCATTCGAATCCAATGGAAGTGGTTTCAGGTCAAAATTCCTTTCCAGTCAAAAGTTATGGACGAAACAAAATCAGCTAGGGGCAAAACGGTCATTTAAAAATTGGCAAAAATCATGAACATGGGAAATGACCCCAATAGTCGTCCCCCAAAGTTACATGACCATACGACTTCATATGAAAATGAAATAAATATTCTACGATCCTAGATGCGTAGAATGCGGGTTGTTACATTCTTCCCTCCTTAAGAAATTTCGCCCCCGAAATTCTTTAACTAAGAAACAAGCAATGGATTCCGCATGCCCATCAACCAATTTCAACAATCAAACATACATGATAGTACAACAAACCTATCCTAGCATGCGGTTTTCTAACAAAGGAAGAATCATCGCCGCTAAAGTCTTATCAGGCGAAGAGCTTTGGATACGACTCTCTTATGTTATTCTCTACTTCCCAAGTACAGTCGTTCCCTCGCCATCGATCTCCATCTCTATCTTAGCGGTGATTTCCAATAAGTCAGGATCGTCCCTCTGACTGGAACTGATCCACTCAATCCAGATCGATCTAATCGTCAAGCTTACTAGCGTTTCTGAATCCAATTCACACTTAGGTCTGAAGTTATATCCCATGATATACTCTAGTTGCTTTCATTCCAAAACATAGCCTCTAAGCTGGCATGTCTCCTACCCAATGCATCAGTTACCGCACCTAGTCCGGTACTACGGCATCCATCCATACTGTCATCTTCTTAGGTAATCCAACCATATATGTTAAATTACCAACCACATTCCAAATATCCTTTCGAGTCTAACCCGAATCTTGCCTACATCCACACTGTACGTCCAACGTATATTCACCTCCTAGAGGCAAACTAGATCCATCCAATGACCCTAGGCACTACACCTATATCCGTACTGTACGTCTAACGTACATTCACCTTCTAAAGGTGAACTAGATCCATCCAATGAATCTAGGTACCCTACCCAAATTTGTACTGCACGTCCAACGTACATTCACCTTCCAAAGGTGAACTAGACTCATCCAATGAACCTAGGTACTCTTCCTATCTCTGTACTGCACGTCCAACGTACATTCACCTTCCAAAGGTGAACTAGACTCATCCAATGAATCTAGGTACTCTACCTATGAGTCCAAGTCCAACTTGAAGCTCCTATATCCGCTGAATCTCCAAGATCAACAGACGCTCCACAATTCCCAGACATACTTCAAGTCTAACGTGAAGTATCTCACACCCGTCATATCACCATGATCAACAAATTTATCTTATTTCCATTCAACAGGATCCTACAGGTGATAGTCTAATCAAGAGAAGAAAGATAAGAACAAACATAGCAATCATAGCATCCATCAAACAAATCCTATCCATCACCTGCTAAAGCCATAAATACGTCTATACCTGTATGTCTGGTCTAACCAACATCAATAACTAATGGAAGCCCCACCATACGTCCAACGTACATTTATCCTCCAAGGATAACTAAAACTAATGGAAGCCCCGCCTCCAAGCCGGATAACTAAAACATCAATAACTTATGAAGTATTATCTTTTGTGAAAATTCCGCTGTGAGATTCTGATGTTTTTCTGTGATTTTATCTTCTATCTATTCTTATTCTCATTAATGGCACAACTTCTGATGTGTTCCAAAGTCGTTACAGTTGGTATCAGATCTTAGGTTACTGATTACCTAGGCTTTGGGTGAGTGTGAGAGAGCGTATTTTTATATAAAATTCAAAATAAATTTAAATCAACTTGGATGATATACCTAAGTTAGTTATATACAATCAAGTCTCGATTGACAACCTGTTATATTCAGGTGATTAAAATGAGTAGCCGAGGACAAAGAGGTCGAGCTAGGGGATCTTCCATTATTACTGGTCGTAATACTGGATC
>JASFAX010001704.1:0-49318 GCA_030737875.1 Allium sativum | reverse complement strand
AACGTTACACAAAGCTATGCCACACAGGTCGTGCTTTGTTCATCAACCACAAGACTCTTCTTTTCAACAGAAGCCTTGATCATATT
Organism: Allium sativum; assembly: GCA_030737875.1. NCBI lineage: Eukaryota > Viridiplantae > Streptophyta > Magnoliopsida > Asparagales > Amaryllidaceae > Allium > Allium sativum. The sequence goes on along the minus strand of JASFAX010001704.1, from coordinate 49,232 downwards.
GCCACTTAGGCATGCCACACAGGCAATTCACTCCATGCGTTTGATATCCATCAATATATAACCTCTGAGCTCGTACGTCTTAGAGAAGGGCTTTAAGCAAGATAATAAATCCTATGCTGCCAAACAGATATATATTTAATAGAAATCAATCACACAGAATAAAATCTAATGCCAGACACACAGTCCATTTACAAGTCCGTTCTGGGTCTGAACGAAACCAGAGGCACCTGGTACCTCGCATATCCATTGATCTCCAAGTACGTCTAGACGATCACCAACTGATTCCCTCCTCTTGGGTGTACGGCCCAATCAAGATCATCAGTAATTATCCAAATGACGTGAAGACCTCCGGTCTTCGACCACCGTCTCCATCCTCGACACCACGTCGAATAAGTTATTCAGAATGGGGTAAACCCGGTCTTTCTGAATAACTCGCGTATATAATAAACAAGTGTTACACAAACACAACATACGCCTCATTCCAATCCAGAATATTCTTTTATTCAAATATTCTTATACTTTGGGTAAGGTTCCAATTAATTTTATCAAAGATAAATTCTTTAAATTTATTCTTTAGTCTTCCTTTGAATATCAATTCAAATTAGTCGAGATTAGCGAACCACTACAAAGTAATCATTTATTTTATTCCCCAATCCCAACCTATTCATCCCAGGAAGTAAAACTGGTAATACTTCATATCTAACACCACGGTGTTATCGGTAAATTTAATTACCATTTAACGTTCAAATCTAATTAAAGATTTAACTATCGCCTGGAGCAAAACCGGTGATACTCCATTCTCGACCATTTCAATCTAATTAAAGATTCATTAAAACTCCACTTGGTTTTAATCTTCCCAAAAATCAATATTAATGATTTTTTAACTTGGGAAATCATATCATGTACATTCATTTGAAATTTGAAATCGAAGTATCGAACTACCGCGCCATTTTCAATCCCTTTTATAATTAAAATAAAATATTTATATTCCAACGACAATCTGTATAACTATATACGTTCTTATTCTATTCAAAATAAATTTTTCGTCGTTATTATTTAAAATAATCCATTTTAAATATTCAAAATTGCCAAAATAAAAATTTTAAATTGGCTCAAAATTTCCAGATTATTACATCCATACCAAACTAAACCCTTGAACACCCAATCCAGTTCGCCTCAACAGTTTCATGCAAGCACTAAATCAACAAACCATCAATCATCAATGCACTACCATAACAAATTCATCGGCCTCTATTTCGAATAGCCATGCATCGAAACCACTTCAGTACCATCCTCAACCTACCCACGTCCAAAACTCAGCTCTCAACAACCACGCATCCAAACCCCTCAAATCGCACCCAATCACTACCTTGCCCGACCTATTCAGATAATTAGAACCATTCCTACAACATTAGTACCCCAAACCGCTTCACATCTAAAACCCAATTCGAAACCATTACAAACGTAAACAAACTCCCGATCCCGAAAACTAAATTTGAAGCAGCAATAAACCCAAAATCATAAATCAGTTGTCGTATCTGAGTTAACCGAAATCACATGCAATTAAAAGCCAGATTGCAATAGAAATCTGATTGATTCTTGTCAATTTCAGAAAGAAAAAAAGCATCGATTGTGATCGAGTATTTGCTATAGATATATTTTTGGGTTCGGGCTTTAAATTTTTATTTAGCTGTTGAGTGAATAAAGGGTATTTGTGGAGTTGGATTGTTCTTTAGGGTCATATAATTATATTTGATTATCCCTTTTGTGGAGTTGGTATTTTGTGTTTGTTTACTGGGAAAGGTCTTAAATAAGTTGTATTTAGGGGTTTTAGTGAGTTGTTTTTGACTTAGTGTGAGTTGCAGGCATGAGCCTAGTGTAATTTGAATTTGCTTTGACTTTTGTTGAGTTCTTTGTTTTGTTGAGTCTAGGTTTCTTTGATAGTTTTTTTTGAGTTTAGATTTTTTTAAGGTGAGTTAGTCTTTCTTGTTTTTTTTTTAAATCAGTTTGTTAGTTTTTTTTTCCCTCCAATTTAGTTTTTCTTTTCTTTTGTTTGTTTCATTTGCTTCAAAAAAATCCCAAAAAAAAGAAGAAAAAAATCGATGTGAAGAAAGGTCAAGCAATTGAGCAAGGAATTTAGAGATCAAGCAATTTGCAAACAGTTAACTTTGAAAGAGTTCAAGTTACATCATCGTGCTAGACAGACTGCTGCTGCTTGAAAAATATATAGAAATTGCTTGTAAAGATTTCCTACAAGTGCCGCGGCTCGCTTGTAAAAATTTATTTCTGCAATTTGTTAATCTGTGACTGTTTTGTGATTGAAATTTCTAAATTTATTTGTTAGAAATTAATTTCCATATCTTAAATCATCACTTTCATTGGTTTTCAACTTTAAAATTCATTAAACGTTGATTCTACGAAAATACGAGCTTATATGAAATAATATAATTGAAAAGTGGTGCTTTGTGAAGTTAATTGTCTCGTATAATTGGATCGTGGATATATAGTAGTTTAATTTATTGAACTATTAGCAAAAAAGGCTGCATACTACCCGTAAAACATTGGTCGTATTCCTTAGTATTTATAGTATACGTGAACGACCATAAGACCCTCTTCCCTTTATAATTGATGCAGTTAATTAATAGAGCACAACTCAGTATTTTATACTATTTTAAAGTGAGATTAATTTCTGTCTTGCCATGAATTCATTCAAATGTCTGATTCAAAAAAATCCTTGAGGGAATTGTGGATTAATAACCTGAGGGGATCTCGTCGACTCGAGGATTATGAGTATGATTTACAATCCATAAGGCAAACTTTTTCGAAATTTCATGAGCCTAATGCCAACAATTTTCAAAATTTTCCAAATGACCAACATTTTCATAATCATAGATACAATCGAAATGGCGATTTCAATTCAAATTTCAATAATTTCGATTATGGGCCACATCCATATCAAAATATCCTTGATTCGCAATATACCTTTGACATCAATATGGGCTTGTAAACTAGTTCTAAAATAATTTTGAGAATGAAAATGATTTTCAAATCGATCAAAATTACAACCCATATCCACAACTTGATAATGACCAAAATTGCAACTTTCCCTCTGACTTTAATAGTTTTGGTTACGAACCTAATTTTCAAAATCAAAATGATTTCCAACATTATTGTCATTTTTCTGAAAATTCAAACAATTTTGAGAATCAAGGAATCCAAAATGAGAGCTCTCAAATCAACGATTCTGAAGAATATCATCTTAACATTCCTAGAGAGAGGGTCGAAAGGCTAGATAAACAGATTGATGAACTTCTTTGTTCAATGACATCTTTTAGAGAACAACGCAAGTAACAAAATCAAATGGGCACTGAATTGAAAATTAATTCAATTTTTACTGATAGGGAAAATTTTCAAATAACTTTGGGAATTGAGAATAACCATTTAAATGAAGTTGTTCACAATCCAATAAATGACTTGGACTTTAACTCTTTTATGGAAAACAACTTAAGCTCCAACGTCGATCCTTCCTTTTCTGGTTGTGACAAACTTGAAATAAAAAATTTGAAAATTGAAAACTTCGAAAATGTTGAAGTTATCAACAACTCAAAATTTGAGAAAGAATCTAATGAAAATGAATTTTTTGGGTTGTATGAGGATGAATTTTCATATGAGGAAGAAGTAGATTTAAGTCACGAGTTCAAAAAATTTAAATTTGAGACAACTTCCAAAGAACTTGAAGTTGTCGGGATCGAAAATATGTTGTCCAGTAATGAAATTGAGAAATGTGATCGAATAGTATTACATAATACTCAACGTTCAAATTTCGCAATTGCAATTTAATTTATATACAATCACAAATTTTTGAATAATTACACTTGTAAATTTTTTGAACATATGAATTGTTTTTGGAATGTTAGCTTGGTTGAAAAACTTCATATTAGGATAACACTGGACATTTATCTACTGGACTATAAATCTAGGTATAAAGATGAGATGGTACTCAAAAAACTTTGCTTAATAGAAAATATGCCTAGACATAGTGGGAATGGGATTCATTGGGCTAGAACCAAGTGTGGAGGGAAAAGTTGGTGGCATTCTTTGCATTGCAGGCATCACAAACACATATATCATTGTACATATGACCCATTCCAACAAATAGTTAGACTGCATTTCATTCTACAAATAATTTTGCATCTCATCCATCTTTGGATGCTATCTTTCATATTCAGAAAACATGTTTACAGCGTGGACACTGTTTAGATCAAGTGGGGTGGGGGAGGAGTTTGCATTACATCCTTTTATTTTTCTTTAATTTCTTTCTTTTCATAAAGGACATCAGTTATTTTAGATCGTAGTATGCTATTTTTTTTAAAACACGACTCATTTTAGATTGATACAAAATAAGTTAACAATTTTAGTAAGTTGATAGTAGTTTTTTCTCTTAACTAAATCGAATAATAAATATAATGAAAAGTTGAATTTTGAGGGATATTAGCGTAACCGGTACATAAAGATATTCTTAGGTGATGGCCATGAGATTTATTATAAATATTAGTCTTTGTTTAATGAGTGGAGAACTTAAAATACTTATAATACCTTTTCGAGTCTTTAAAACTAAGTTGTGAAAAGCTGAATTCGTGTAACTATCTCTTCTTCTTATATATTCAATAATAATAATAGTAATCCAAGGGTATCCAACATTGCTTGTAAATCTAGCATTGGTGTGCAAACCTACCAAGCTCTATCTGACATGTTGTTGACAAGGTCATCGTAGGTATATCTTGGTCCTATTTTATGAGTTGGACACCTAAGGATTACTGACATGTTGTTGGCAAAGTCAGCGTCGGTCTGCACAATCCGCCAAGCTCTGTTCCATTTGTCATGGGTGGTATACCTTGGTCTTTTAAGTTAGGTGTATGTAATTAATTATAAATTTAAATTCTTATAGAAATAGATAATAATCGATGATGCCCAAGCACTTCTTGACATTATTGATTTGAATAGTCATACACAAGGAAACTAGAATAACACTTGTTAACCTGTTAAAACACAGTCCAAAGCACCTGAACGGTCGCAAAATGGATCAGCCGCAACAAAGTGGATCGGTAATGTTAACACAATAGTGGGTCGATCTGTTCTTTAAAGCATCGGGACGGTCAGTTGCAAGGCATCGAGTCGGTCAATTGCAAAGCGTTGGATCGGTCACTACATCGGGTCGTCCATTTCACTCAGAGTAGGTCAGGTCGGTCAGTACCAACAGATCGGGTCGATCAGTTGCAAGGCATCGGGTCGGTTGGTCATTACCAAAGAACAACGGGTCGGCCTTAACTCAGGATATCGGATCGACCACCGTTAATTCCTCCATGTACGTCAACACGGATCATCGCCTTGTGATCGTCACACAAGTATAGGTCAACATGAGGTTAAATGATCATGGATCAGTGCATTAAAAGTTAGTACAGACTTGCAGCCTGCAACGGGTCAACTAAAGTAGTGTACAAGTTGAATGAATGGACACAACAAAAGCAGTAAAGCATATGCGATACCATGATTTAAACAATGAGACCGGTTCCTATATACGCATGGAAAAAGTATTAGAAATGAACGGCATCAAAACTGGAAGCATGTTAGATTGAAGTAAATATTTGGGACCAATATGTATTTGTTCAAAGACACGTACAAAGCCTTGTGGCCGCATGGAGCTCCAACACAATACATGTAACATGAATAACAATCACTCACATAAGATAATTTGAGACATGGCAGTTTAATTCCATACGGTAGAGGGATAACTCTACAGATTGGAGCTAACATATATAACGTGTAATACGAATTGTCAGCTCATGAAGGACAACTTGTTTGTTGATTACGTAAGCCATGCAAGAATACAAGGCTTGTGTAATAAAGCACTTGGGAGCAGTTTTTAGTACACGCGGATCGATCTTATGGTGTAAAGGCGGGTAGTCCCCTCTTTAGTTAGCTTGGGTCAGTCACGAGATATTCAGTTTGGGTCGGTCTTGTAGATAATAAAATGGATCGGTGCTGTTTTACTTAAAACTAGGTCGGTGCTTTGTCAGAGAACTGGACCGATACATTAGAAGAGAAATGGATCGGTACACTACAGCAAGCTCATTCGGATTGGCCTAGTACAAAGAGCGGTGGCAGAACTGTAAATACGGGACCATGACAGCTGTACACAGTTGTAAAAAGGACAAGTGGCATTTCTGTAAATAGTTTTTAGGCCGACCCAAATTTATGGCCGATCCAAACTTTGCATCCCATAATTATAAGACTGCCATTGTCCCCAAACTTCTTCTATAAATAGCCCCTTACTCCACAATTCAAAGGACCGATTCCACGACCCCGAAGGGTTGCCAAAATCATTCCTCAACCCTTTTGAAGCTTCTAAAAACACCATTAATGACTGCCAAAATTCTCTCCTCCTTCCAACATCAAGCGAGTCTCATCATCTCCGGACACCATTAATTCATACTATGATCAACTACAAGTGATCTCCAACCGCCATTGCTCCTCATCAAAACACGGATCTAACACCATTTTCATGATGGAACCACGGAAAAGTATATAATTACACGATCCAACCCGTTCCTTCTCGATTCCAAGTGAGATCTAAAGCGAAAAGAGGGCGAAAAGCAGAAAATTATCGCAAATGTGATCAAGTGTAGTAAACAAAATGTATGAGATGAAAAACTATGTAATCATCTCCATAATGATGAAAAATACTTGAAAAGTGGACGTAGATTCATTTCGAATCGAACCACTATAAAAAATTTGTGTCTTTTACTTGTTTTTCTCCATTTTATTTTTTGTGATTGCGGCTCTTTTAATTTCTAACCATAATTGGTGAAGTGTGATTTCACACCATTAGTGTTTGAGTCATTTTTTGATTCAAACATTTCGCGCCCACCGTGGGGCCGCGTTCGCATCTCCTTCCTTCATACACTCTCACATGGTTGAACGCCTTGCCATTGAAGTTCTAAACTACATCCTTCTCCGAAGTTATGGAAAAATCAAATAAAGCTACTATTAAAACCATGGTAGAAGCCGTTAATACCGCTAATGAGACTACGCCTATTACAATCCAATTCGATGTTGGTGAAAACTCGGTATGTGGAGCCGGTGTGACTAGAAATGAATTAAACGCTGCTATTGCCAATGTAAACAACCGAATGGATGTCTCTACTAAAGCGTCGATGGAAAAACTTGATGCCATGCTTAATGCTCAACCAAATCAAGCCCTTCTGAAAGTCCATGTTGATCTGGAAGAGAATGATAAATCCCCCACTTCCGATCATAAACACAATGACAACATGGAAGACGATTATGATTGGGCGAGTGACAAGGACGAAGCTAATATCGAAGAATTGAAATCAAAAGCTAAGAACCATTCCGAAGCAAATGCTCGAAAGGTCACTAATCCTATCATGGGGGCACCTTCTCGTCGAGAAGGCAAAGGGCCAAAATTCTCTAATCGAGATCGTATGCCTAGACGAACATTTGTAAGGAGCTCAGCTTCACAGAGCGCCATAACACTGAAGAATACAACTAGGACATGATAGAACGAGTCATGAAATGGAATTAAGCTAACAAAGACGATGAAAGAGAATGGGACTTCTCTCCTAATAGGACTCCATTCACCGAAAGAATCCTTGAAGTAGAATTTCCAAAGAAATTCAGTCCTCCTACTTTGCCTCCATACAATGGCCTTGTTGATCCTAACTACTTTCTATTCAAATATGAGTAGCATATGAGCATAGCTAAAGCGACTGATGAAATGAGATGAAATTATTTTCCTCTCTATTAGAAGGTGCTGCATCATTATGGTTCACAAAGCTGCCATCCAAATCCATAGACCATTTCTCTAACCTAACCAAAAAGTTCAAGGAGCAGTTCCGCTTATATGCTACCAAAGCCAAGGACGCTATAACACTCTCATCCATGAAGAAAAAGCCAGGGGAAACAGTCAAAGCCTTCATTGGTCGATTCAATATGGCCTTGTCTGAAGTAAGGAATCCGGAACCACTCATAGTCCTCATGGATCTACTCGACGCTATAGACAAAACAAGCGAATTCAGAAGATGGATAAAGATGAAGGAACCGACTATGCTTAAAAAGTTCTATAAGAAAGCGGAAGAGTACATGATAGTGGACGATAATCCTATACCTCTTCAAATCATTGGTGGTAACCAACTCCTTGAAGCTCCTAAAAATGCAGCTATTCAATCCAATCAAATGTATATTCAGGAGAAGAAGCGAGCCAACAACGGAAACGACAACAAAGTTAATAAAAAGTTTCGCCCTCTTGACACGTCTGAGCTAACATCTCTGAATAATACTCCTGAGAACATTTACCTTTCCACAAAGGATGCAGAAGATTACCCGGAGCCTCGGCCAATAAGGATGAATGACCATATGACTAAATCCAGAAAGTTCTGCCGATTCCATAATCAGCCAGGCCACAACACCAACGAGTGTAGGCACCTGAGATCGTTGATCGAAGAACTGATTTGGAAGAATCGTCTGCAACAGTATGTGAAGAATTCCCAAGATGCAAATCCTTCTGCAACCACCCAGGAGCAAGGGGCATCAAATGACCAATCCGGCCCAAGCAACGTAGATTTTGCTCAAGTTATTCCAAGGCTGATAATCAACTGACGATCGTTGATGATGATCTAATATCTGTAGCTCAGAATAAGCGATCACTATTGCCTTTACATTACTTCTTTACTTTGCTCTTCGCTATGTTCTACTTTCTTGTAAATAGTCTGTAATGATTTACATGCATTGTACTGAGCAATAGCACTACGAATGAAGTATTATTTGCCTGTATAAGTCTTTGACTTGCCAAATTCACATGAAAATTTGCTAACAGACGATTCCTTATTACATGCTATCCAATGGGCATCTTCTCTCTCAAGGTCCGACGAAGTGAGGCAAGCCCCTCCATAGCAAGGGCAAAATAAAGTCCTCCCACAGCAGAGGCAAGTCCCTCCATAGCAAGGGTAAAATAAAGTCCTCCCATAGTAGAGGCAAAATAAAAATATTAAAGTTCTCCCATAGCAGAGACAAAATAGAAATTTTGTCCTCCTATAGCATAGGCTAACCCCTTCATAGCAAGGGTAAAATAAAGTCCTCCTATAGTAGAGGCAAAATAAAAATCTTGTCCTCCCATAGCAGAGACAAGTCCCTCCATAGCAAGGGTAAAATAAAGTCCTCCCATAGCAAAGGCAAGTCCACCAAAGGTTTGCGGGAATACGTAGGCGCGAAACGAAACGCGGGAGCTTGCTTAAGCGAGACAAAGCATGCGAGTTTGTAAGCGCGGAGCGATGCCGCCTTAACCCAAAGGTTCGCTGGAACCCATAGGCACGAAACAAAACGCGGGAGCTCGCTTAAGCAAGACGAAGCATAGGAGTTTGTAAGCGTAGAGCGATGCATCCTTAACCTAAAGGTTCGCTGGAATCTTTAGGCGCGAAACAAAACGCAGGAGCTCGCTTAAGTAATACGAAGCATGGGAGTTCGTAAGCGCGGAGCGATGCAGCCTTAACCCAAAGGTTCATTGGAATCCGTAGGCGTGAAACAAAATGTGGGAGCTCGCTTAAGCGAGACAAAGCATGGGTGTTCGTAAGTGCGGAGCGATGCAGCCTTAACCCAAAGGTTCGTTGGAATCCATAGGCGTGAAACAAAATGCAGGAGCTCGCTTAAGCGAGATGAAGCATGGGAGTTCGTAAGCGCAGAGTGATCCAGCATTAACTCAAAGGTTCGCTGGAATCCGCAAGCATGAAACAAAAGCGGGAGCTCACTTAAGCGAGAGAAGCGTGGGAGTTCGTAAGCGCGGCGATGCAACCCACCAAAGATTCGCTGGAATCCGTAAGCATGAAACGAGGCGCGGGAGTTCACTATATGTGAATCGAAGCGTGGGAGTTCGTAAGAGCGGCGATGCAACCCACCAAAGGTTCGCTGGAATTCATTGCGCAAAACAAAGCGTTGAAGTTCATTATAAGTGAAACGGAGCGTAGGAGTTAATAGTGCGAAGCGGTGCAACCCGCACCACAAAGATCGTTGGAGTTCGCACTGCGAAATGATACGACAACCAAAAATCATTTCCATAGAGAAAGCAATTTCTCCGTAGGAAAAATCAACAATACTTGATGAACTCGATAATGTTGGTTCAGTCAACAGGAGAGGACAAATGTTGGATTATAACAGTCCTTCCAAAGCACAGGGAACCCAGTGGAGTCTCCAATGATAGAACTGATCGACAAAACAAAAATTGAGCTATGGAAGAAGTTCTTCGCATAATGAAAACTAATAATGACCTCCTAAGCCAGAGCACCATTAACCAAAAACTTCTCTAAAGAGAAGCAGAGAATAAATCACAAATATGTATTTCTGAAATGAGAAATATCGTACACCAACATATAAGTTGTTAAAATAATAGCGTTTGGAATCTACAGTCGACCTTAGTCGATTAGTTGATTTCAGGAGTTAATGTGGATTCAAATTAGTATATCGTATTTGTACAGACAATATTTGACGAGTTATAAACTGTTGGATAAAACGGTCCTATACAAGCACTTTATTCAATTCAAAATAAATTTTGCCATAATTTGTTTTCTAATGATTAAACTAACCTGTTATTGATGTGGACGATCAATAGCAAAATGCAAGTCCAAAATTATGCAATCACTTGTTTTAATTACTGAACAGGTAACACGAAGCATACAAATTCAAAGAATGGTTCGACAGAAAGCTATGACTGGATCTCAATGCAAAATATATCAATAGCAATATTCTTTTCGAAGCCTGCATTTCTCGCAAGCAGAAAATACAGGCTTTGAGGGGCAAATGTTAACCCTGTTTAAACACTGTTCAAAGCACCGGGTTGGTCGCAAATATGGATCGGCCTCAACAAAGTGGATCGGTCGTGTTAACACAATAGCGGGTCGGTCTGTTCTTTAAAGCATTGGGTCGGTCAGTTGCAAGGCACCGAGTCAGTCAGTTGCAAAGCGTCGGATCGATCACTACATCGGGTCAGTCCATTTCATTCAGAGTGGGTCGGGTCGGTCAGTACCAACGGATTGGGTTGGTCAGTTGCAACGCATCAGGTCAGTTGCTCTGTACCAGAGAACAACGGGTCGGCCTCAACTCAAGATACCGGATCGGCAATCGTTAGTTCCTCCATGTACGTCAACATGGATCGTCACCTTGCGATCGTCACGCAATTATCGGTCAACATGAGGTTAAATGATCATGGATCAGCATGTTAAAAGTTAGTACAGACTTGCACCATGCAACGGGTCAACTAAAGTAGTGTACAAGCTGAATGAATTGACACAACAAAAGTAGTAAAGCGTATATGATACCATGATTTAAACAATGAGACTGGTTCCTATATACACATTACAAAAGTATCAGAAATGAATGGCATCAAAACTGGAAGCATATTAGATTGAAGTAAATATTTGGGACTAATATGTGTTTGTTCAAAGACACGTACAAAGTCGTGTGGCCGCATGGATGAAACACCCCACCTCCATTAGGGTCACTCTCAAAGGGAATGCCCTAATTTTGGTGGAGGTTTATAAGTATAAATCACAGATATACAAGACAGATATAATAACACATATTTTTGAACAGCGGAAAACAACAACTTTTATTTCATTAAAATACGTGTTACACCAACCATACCTTAATTGTCTTACAACACTTCCAAAAACATAACATCTTCATAACTGTCTTGATTACATTATTTAAAGAAGCATAAAGAAAACATAAATAAACTGCAAAAGTCCCATAATTGCTGTCCAAAGCCATAGTCCAAAACGAAAAGATCCAAGCAATACATTCTTTCTCTTCAAGCTGCGGTATTCCCTCCCTGTGGACCTGGGGGGGGACGGAAGAAAAGAAGACGAAAGAAAAGTAGAGTCAGGCATAAAGCCTGAGTAACTCTAGGACTATTCAGTCTATGAATAAAGAACTGGGTATGATAAGTATAAACTAGAAATGGGAAAGCACCATAAACCAAGTTAATTTGTCTAGGGTCGAATATACTATCGTACCCCATATTAATCTCTGTACCCATATAAACTAGTTCCCAACAAGCATCCCATAATCAGGGTGAAGCGATCCATTTTTATGATGATCGGCTCCTACTCGCATAGTTACCTGTGTCTTACGGCCCCCGATGTTGTAGTTACCTATGCTGGTCCCACCATGGGGTGTATCAAGTCCCGTGGTGGCGGCCCGACACAATCCTAGAATGCACAGGTATGCTACTGGTGCCCAGTGCCTTATTTTTCTATGCCGGAGTGCGTGCGCGCCCGCACCCCGTTAGAACCTACACTACTGCACCACCGCCGTCGATTTGACCTCTTACAGTCAGCTCAGTAATCGTGCTCCACCCTGCCTAGTTCAGGGTATCCTGATATACCTTGTAGGGTTACTGCTGAAAAGGTTCCCCCGCTACTAGGTTTTCTATTTCTAGCCAACATGCTAAGTTGGTTAAGTGTTTTATAAACCTAACCCCCAATCAGTCTGTTTAGTTTAGCATGTTCCATTTTGATTAAGTATTAATATAATTTACTTAACCCTATCAATCCTGACTCAGCCGTTATTAAAGCCTTGACCTCTCACATTAGACAGGTATTGTTGTGGCTGCCTGTTGCCGGTTGGGTCCGGGCAGTCTTACGCCACAACTCAGTCTAACCTCGGGTCCTTATTGGGCTCCGTGTTTAACCACCCACATTGGATAGGTATTGTTGTGACTACTGGACAGCCGGGCGGTTCCGGGCAGGTTTACATCACAACTCAATCCAACCTCGGGTTAAACGCATCGTATTTTCTACATTTACATATTTTGTCTCTTTTCTTTTTATATGTAAATATTTGCGGCCCACTATTCAAACTCATATTTATTGATTAAAATTTATTTATGCCACTTAATTGTTTTTTTTCAAGGTTGTTGGCATACGTTAAACATGCCAACACATATGTTCTATATTTTAGCCCAAACGTCATTACCCCCGTTTTATACGTTCGTTCCAATGTAAGGTGCGTTGGGTTTAACACTTAAACCCAATTTAGCCATATGAAAAGGGGAGGCTTATAACATGGTGTTTATAAGGTAAAATAAAAAGGGGAGTGTGAACGCATGAACTTGCAACGAACGATTCAGTTAACATAAAGTAGGCACATGTGAACTTGCAGTTGCAACATCATATAATATAAGCAATACTTAAACATGAATCGTTCTATTCACATAATCATGGTATAAACAAAACATGAATCATTCTATTCATGTAGTCATGGCATAAATAATACTTAAACATGAACCATTCTAATCATATAATTATGGCATAATCATAATTGAACATGAGTCCTTCTATTCATATAGTCATGGCATGAACATAATTGAACATGAATCCTACTATTCATATAATCATGGTTTTTATCCTATCTATGTAACTTGTTAGTGGGATGTAATTCTAGTGTAATTCTAATGTAACTTATGTGTCAAATATATTATCATATGATTATGATAACAACATAAGCCTAAAAACATGTTTCCAACTAGGTATAATAACAAACATAGTTTAGTCATGTTCATAAAATTAATACAAGCTTACAAAGACGCTTGCTTTTGTCACTATCACAAAATCATGATTTTTATACTTGAACTATGATGTCAATTCCAACATAACCTTCATATGAATCATAATACTCAAATGGACCAAATTACACTAAAGATGACCATAGAATTATACATCATGTTGGCATAACAATAAATCATAGACTTGCATGAATTTCAAATAAACTATTACAACATATAGTTGTTATTTTCAACATGAATCATATACTTGCAATTATCAAATGGGTGTTGTAAATAACTACCACAAACATGTAGTTTTCAATATGAATCATATGCTTGCATGAATCCCAATTAAAATTCCACAACATGTGGTTGTCAACATAAACCATATACTTGTATAAATCCAATCGTACACCATAGCATTGCCAAATCGTTTAGAATCAAAATAACATACAAATATAGGTTATCATTGCCACAATTCCATTTCGTTGTTAACTTCCAACGCAAATCGCATACTTGCAAATATCCAATCGTATACCATAATATTCCCAAATCGTTTAGCATCAAAGCAACGTACAAAAATAGATTATTAACGCCACAATTCCATTTCTTACTTTACACAAATCAACACAATTATTTAATTCACATCGGAATAGCACTTTACTTACAACGTATGACGAATCTTCAATTCAGGAATCTGAATTCTGAATTTGGAGATGCTATCCTTTGTTGTAGGCGTTGCTTTGATTTGATTAATGTTGCTTTAAGCTTTGAATTATCTCCTAATTATCTCTCTATTTCTGACGGATATCCTCGGTCTCTCCTCAGCAGCATGACGGTCTCATCTCCATTTTAGTTTGTGTAAATTAGGGTTAGTCTTAGGTCCTTTTTATAGAGTTTGAGAGTTGATTTAGACCGTCGATGGAGCTTGGTTTAATAATAGCCGTTCGTTCAAAGGAGAGGCCAATCAAGAGCTGAAACCTAGCCCTAGTGACAAGGCAAGGCTCAGAAAATCGACCAAACACAGACCAGGCCAGCCAGGGTGGGCTGGGTTCGACCTGGCTCAGGGGCCAGGTCGACTCCCCAGTCGACCCCCAGGTCGACTCTAGAGTCGACCTGCCTGGGGCAGGTCGACTCCCAGGTCGACCTGGCCTGGCAGGTCGACCCTAGGGTCGACCCCCAGGTCGACCTGGTGGGTTTGGGCGGGAATTTTCCCGCCTACTCTGATTGGGCTGAAATTCAAATCTGTTTTCGAAATTTGAATTTTCTGAAACTTCATCGGGTCATAATTTGGTCATACGGGCTCCGTTTTTCAAAAACTCGGACTCTATTTTGCGTATTTTTCCGAGACGAACGCAATGGCATATCCCGTTTCCCTTAATACTTTGATTTGAAATTTATTATACTTTAATTTGTGAATTTCACTGTTATAAAATACACGGGGTGTTACATTCTCCCCCACTTAAAAGGATTTCGTCCCGAAATCTTCAAGTTCAGGAAGAATGTACATCCTAACATCCAAACATCCATCTACTCATCCATCAAACACAAGCATCCATTGTCCTTAAAAGACTTCTAATGCTTCATGATAATATGCGAAATGTGTGTGTACATGTACTTATCTAATGCAAAATCAGGCAGTCTACTGATTTAGTTGACCTCCTTAATTCGAATTATGTAAGTGCTATGAATCCATTATGTATGCAAATCCTCCTATTCATGATTCTACATGAGTGCACAATCATTCATACAAATGAAACATCCATTTGACACATATTAAAGTTCAACCATATACGAATGCAAACATATATGCATATGCAATATGAAGTGATTGAGCCGATCTAAAACCTAGATTGTGTGTGTATATGCAACCACGAGCAACCACTAGCAATCACTTGCAACCACTTGCAATCATCATCCATAACATGTTTCAATTACATGTTTTCATCCAAAGGGTTTCTACCTAAAAGATAGGGTCGAGGAGATATACCTAAAAAGATAGATAAAAGCGCAACTTAAGGAAAAAGGAAAGATCAAAGATGTACCCTCGAAAAGAAAAGGGTAGGTTGCGCGTATTTTATCTTTAGTTTCCCAAGTTGCATCTCCTTCGGCGTCGCTCCACTGAACTTTGACGAGCTGGACTTCGCGGTTGTGTAGATTCTTCACTTCCGTTCCTAATATGCGGGTTGGAACTTTCCTTATCGTTACTTCGCGTTCCACTTCAGCTTCTTCTAGGATATTTGGCTCTACCACTTCAGCAGACTCATGTAGACATTTTCGGAGATGTGAAACGTGAAAGACGTTGTGAACTCCGGCCAATTTTTCGGGTAGCTCTAATTTGTAGGCCATTTTCCCAATTTTCTCAATGATAGGGAATGGCCCTACGAACCTTGGTGCTAGCTTTCCTGTGGTTCCAAAACGAACAACGTTCCTTAGCGGAGATACCTTAAGAAAAACTCTGTCTCCAACCTCAAATTCAAGGTCGGTCCTCCTCTTGTCGGCGTAGGACTTTTGTCTGTCTTGGGCCGTCTTCATCCTTCTTTGTATTAAGTCTACTTTCTTTGAAGTCTCTCGGATCATATCTAGTCCAAGTATGAGCTTATCAGTAGACTCCCACCAACAAGTGAGCGATCGGCACGGTCTTCCATATAAAGCTTCGAAGGGCGCCATTCCGATGGTTGCTTGATAGCTGTTGTTGTAGGCAAATTCTACCGAAGGAAGATGGTCTTCCCACGTCCCTCCGAAGTTAAGGATGCACAGTCTTAAAAGGTCCTCCAAAACTCTGTTCACTCTTTCTGTTTGGCCGTCGGTTTGGGGATGATAGGCTGTGCTCAAGCATAACTGTGTGCCTACCGCTTCTTGCAGACTCCGCCAAAACTCACTGGTGAAGATAGGGTCTCGGTCGCTAACAATGCTGGATGGTATTCCATGGAGTCGAACGATTTCCTTGAGGTAAAGAGATGCTAGGGATGAGGCAGTTCTTTTACTTTTGACAGGTAAAAAGTGGGCGCTTTTAGTAAGCCTATCCACTATTACCCAAATGCTAGTGTTGCCTCTCCTAGACCTAGGCAGCCCATCAACGAAGTCCATTGAGATGTTATCCCACTTCCACTGTGGGACCTCTAGAGGATGTAGCAGACAGCCAGGCTTTTTCTGTTCCGCCTTAACCTGTTGGCACACCATACACTTAGAAACGAATTCTGCCACGTCCTTCTTTATGTCGTTCCAAAAGAAAGTTCTTTTTATGTCCTTGTACATTTTATCTCCGCCTGGGTGTATCGTCATCTTGGAGTGATGTGCTTCCTCTAGAACCTTCTTTAATAAATCCCTTGTCTGTGGGACGCATAGTCTTCCGTCTCGTCTTAGCCAACCCTTATCGTCGATGGAGTATCTGTTGAGGTGACTTGAAGTCTCACCCCTAATTAGCCTATCAATCGTCTCCACAAGCTGAGGGTCCTCGCGTTGTGTTGTCCCTATCGAGTCCACTAAAGTCGAGCGTACTTCGAGAGATGCTAGCAAGTATGGTACAAAATCGGAGGAAGGCCTAAAGTCGTAGCTGGCTATAAACTCTAGGCTTTGTCTTTCAACAAACAACGGGCTTAGGGTTAGTTTCTTTTGGCTCAACGCGTCTGCCACTACGTTGCCTTTGCCCGTAGTGTAGGAGATCTCGAAATCGTACGAGGCAAGAAACTCCATCCATCTCTGTTGCCTCAAGTTAAGATCTTTCTGCGAGAAAAGATATTTCAACGATTTATGGTCAGTGTAAAGTTCGAACTTCTCACCTAGGAGATAGTGTCGCCAAGACTTGAGTGCAAAGACGATGGCAGCTAACTCAAGATCATGGGTCGGGTAGTTCTTTTCATGCACTTTCAATTGTCTCCCGCCATAAGCTATTACCCTTCCTTCTTGCATTAAGACGGCGCCTAACCCTGTCCCACATGCATCTGTATAAACGGTGAACATCTTGCTTCCATCTGGCAACGTCAAAACTGGGGCTGTTGGAAGAGCCCTTTTCATTCGCTGGAAAGCAAACTCGTAATCCAAGTCCCAATGGAACACTAGATTCTTCTTGGTCAACTTTGTGAGCGGAGCTGAGATTTTCGCAAAATCCCTTATGAACTTTCGATAGAAACCTGCTAGTCCTAGAAAACTTCGGACCTCAGTTGCATTCCTTGGTGTCTTCCAATCCTGTACTGCTACTACCTTAGCAGGGTCCACAGCTAACCCTTTTTTGGATACAATGTGCCCAAAGAACCTCACTTCTTCTCTCCAAAAGTGGCATTTGGAGAATTTGGCTTTTAGTTGATGGACTCGCAAAGTTTCCATGGTTGCCCTTAAGTGCTGAGCATGCTCTTCCTCATTCTTTGAGAAGATCAAGATATCATCTACGAAGACCACTACGAACTTATTGAGGAAATCTCTGAATACCCTACTCATCAGGTCCACGAAGTAAGCAGGTGCATTTGTCAAGCCGAAAGGCATGACAAGCCATTCAAAGAAGCCGTCTGGGGTTCTGAATGCCGTTTTATCGATACTATCTTCAGCCACCCTTAGCTGATGAAAACCGGTCGCTAAATCGAGTTGGGAGAAAACAGACGCTCCTACAAGCTGATCAAACAAATCGTCAATTCTGGGGAGAGGGTGCCTATTCTTTTTCGCTAGCTTGTTGAGCTCCCTATAGTCAACACATAGACGGAGTGAACCATCCGCCTTTGTAGCGAACACCACTGGAGCTCCCCATTCTGAAATGCTCCTCCTAATGAACCCCTTTTCTAGAAGCTCTTTAATCTGTTTACTGAGCTCTTTCCTTTCCCGTGGAGCCATGTGTCTAACGGGCAACGCAACGGGCTTTGCATTATCTACAAGGTATATGCGGAAGTCTATCTCCCGCTTCGGAGGCAAGCCCTTCACCTCTTCGAAGACATCCAGATATTCCCGGACCACTCTAACCGATTGCAAATTTTCAACGGAGGCATCTAGCGATTCAAGGTAACTAAGCATAACCGCATACGAGGGATTACAAGAAATTTCCAAAGTATTACCGAGCTGGGTTAGGAGCCTAACAACCCTTTTCTCACAATCAAGGATGGCCCCATTACTGGATAGCCAATCCATGCCCAAAATCAAACCATATCCCGAAAAGCCCAGAACAAAGGCACTACATTTAAATTCTACGCTTAGAATAGAAATTTTCAATCCCAAACAGATCATAAACAAATGAGCTGGGCCCCAATTGGGTTTGAAACAATTAAGGGGTCCTCTACCATACTAGTTTTTAGGTGCAGAGATTCTACTAAGCAGACGAGATAAAGGAGTGTGATGCGCCAGAATCAAATAAAGTGCGAAGGGGTGATCATAAAGATAAACTACACTTTCTACAGAAGTATTTATACCTCGCTATTGCAGAGGTGGCGCCTCTAGCACATGAACTTGTGCCCCTGAGGTGGATCGAGCCCTCTGCCTCTGTCCTCGTTTCTTTGGGCAGTCCTTAGCCATGTGGCCTGTCTCACCGCAAGAAAAGCACCCACCATTCATCTTGGCCTTCTTTTTCCGGCAATCTTTTACTAAGTGCCCCACTCTACCACAGAAATTACACTTCCTCTTCTCTTTGTTGCCTTTCCCGCCCTTCTTAAAGTCTGTCTTCTTAGGCTGCAAACCCTCTTTCTTCCCTTGAGAGTTTTCTGCCTTTGTCTCCTTCTTGCCCTTATCCTCTTCGTTCAGCAACGCCATCTGTACCAACCTTTCACACGTAGCTCCCATGGGTATATGGGTCATGGCCAAACTGTGTAATGGCTCATTCAACCCTTTGACAAAACGGAGAGCCTTCTTGTGCGGGGTGTTGACTAGGTCCAGTCCGAATCTAGCCAGCTCATCGAACTGATTAACATACTCTTTGACTGTCTTGTTCCCTTGCTTAAGAAATAAGAATTTTTCCAACTGCAAACTCCTTTCTGCATCTGAGAGAAATTTAGCCTCAAACCTTGCCCTAAAGTTCTCCCATGTTTCCACTGGTCTTTCTGCATTAGTGACTTCCCAGTAGTAGGAAGCCTCGCCCTTTAGTAGCCACACTGCCAGTTGTACTTTCTGCCTATCTTCTACCTCAAAGATGATGAATAAGTCCTCGGTTTCTTTCAGCCAATTTCTAGCTTCCACGAAGGACTCAGTTCCATGAAAATCCTTTCCTCCCATAGCTTTAAAATCTTTACATATCTTAGCAAAGGTGTTTCCCCGCGGAGGAGGTGGAGGAAGAGGTGCTGCTGCAGCTGGATGATTTCCTGCAGCTGGGGGAGGAGGAACGGTAGGACCTTGCTGAGTGGCCCTTGCTTCCAAGAACCGTCTAAACCAACCAGGTATTGGTACACCCTCTGGCAAGTTAAGTTCTTCGGACATGCTGAAACAAAAAGGATAGATTCAAAACGAAGGATAAGAGATAGTTCCTATGGCCTTAGGGGGACTTTTCCTTTTAAAATTAAATAATATTTTATCTTAAAAATGCTTCTTTAAATTTCCTTTTTGAAAATAAATTTTCAAAACTTTTTATCTTATCTGGTAAACCTATGCTCTGATACCAAGTGAAACACCCCACCTCCATTAGGGTCACTCTCAAAGGGAATGCCCTAATTTTGGTGGAGGTTTATAAGTATAAATCACAGATATACAAGACAGATATAATAACACATATTTTTGAATAGCGGAAAACAACAACTTTTATTTAATTCTCATCGGAATAGCACTCTACTTACAACGTATGACGAGTCTTCAATTCAGGAATCTGAATTCTGAATTTGGAGATGCTATCCTTTGTTGTAGGCGTTGCTTTGATTTGATTAATGTTGCTTTAAGCTTTGAATTATCTCCTAATTGTCTCTCTATTTCTGACGGCTATCCTCAGTCTCTCCTCAGTAGCATGACGGTCTCATCTCCATTTTAGTTTGTGTAAATTAGGGTTAGTCTTAGGTCCTTTTTATAGAGTTTGAGAGTTGATTTAGACCGTCGATGGAGCTTGGTTTAATAATAGCCGTTCGTTCAAAGGAGAGGCCAATCAGGAGCTGACACCTAGCCCTAGTGACAAGGCGAGGCTCAGAAAATCGACCAAACACAGACCAGGCCAGCCAGGGTGGGCTGGGTTCGACCTGGCTCAGGGGCCAGGTCGACTCCCCAGTCGACCCCCAGGTCGACTCTAGAGTCGACCTGCCTGGGGCAGGTCGACACCTAGGTCGACTCCTAGGTCGACCTGGCCTGGCAGGTCGACCCTAGGGTCGACCCCCAGGTCGACCTGGTGGGTTTGGGCGGGAATTTTCCCGCCTACTCTGATTGGGCTGAAATTCAAATCTGTTTTCGAAATTTGAATTTTCTGAAACTTCATCGGGTCATAATTTGGTCATACGGGCTCCGTTTTTCGAAAACTCGGACTCTATTTCGCGTATTTTTCCGAGACGAACGTAATGGCATATCCCGTTTCCCTTAATACTTTGATTTGAAATTTATTATACTTTAATTTGTGAATTTCACTGTTATAAAATACACTGGGTGTTACAATGGAGCTACAACACGATACATGTAACATAAATAACAATCACTCACATAAGATAATACGAGACATGGTAGTTTAATTCCATTCGGTAGAGGGATAACTCTATAGATTGGAACTAACTAATATAACGTGTAATATGAACCGTCAGCTCATGAAGGACCACTTGTTTGTTGATTACGTAAGCCATGCAAGAATACAAGGTTTGTGTAACAAAGCACCTGAGCGGTTTGCAGTACACGTGGATCGGTCCTATGGTGTAAAGGCGGGTCCGTCCCTCTTTAGTCAGCTTGTGTCAGTCACGTGATATTCAATTTGGGCTGGTCTTGTATATAATAAAATGGATCGGTGCTGTTTTATTTAAAACTGGGTCAGTGCTTTGTCAGAGAACTGGACCAATACATTAGAAGAGAAATGGATCGGTACACTACGACAAGCTCATTTGGATCGGCCTAGTATAAAGAGCGGCGGAAGAACTGTAAATACGAGATCGTGACAGCTGTAAAGAGGACGAGTGGAATTTCTATAAATAGTTTTTAGGCCAACCCAAATTTATGGATGATCCAAACTTTGCACCCCATAATTACGAGACTGTCATTGCCCCCAAACTTCTTCTATAAATAACCCTTTACTCCACAGTTCAAGGGACCGATTCCACGACCCCGAAGGGCTGCCAAAATCATTCCTCAATCCTTCTAAAGCTTCTAAAAACTCCATTAATAACCACCAAAATTCTCTCCTTCTTCCTCCAACATCAAGTGAGTCTCATCATCCCCGAACACCTTTAATTCATACTCCAATCCACTACAAGTGATCTCCAACCGTCATTGCTCCTCATCAAAGTATGGATCCAACACCATTTTCATGATGGAACCACAGAAAAGTATATAATTACACGATCCAACCCATTCCTTCTCGAATCCAAGTGAGATCTAAAGTAAAAAGAGAGTGAAAAGCGGAGAACTATCGCAAATGTGACCAAGTGTAGTAAACAAAATGTACGAGATGATAAACTGTGTAATCCTTTCCAGAATGATGAAAATACTTGAAAAGTGGATGTAGATTCATTTCGAATCGAGCCATTATAAAAATCCTATGTCTTTTACTTGTTTTTCTCCATTTATTGTGTGATTGCGGCTCTTTTAATTTCTAACCATAATTGGTGGAGTGTGATTTCACACCATTGGTGTTTGAGTCATTTTTTGATTCAAACATCACTTTACGAACTGCGACATGCAAACTAAGAATTTATTTCATGGCTGCACTATGTTATCAACCGAACCAACTGGCCAAACTAGAATATAACTTTTGATAACTTGAATTATGTTGAAAATTTATGACAAGTTGAGGTATCTAATATAAAATCAATTGATAGAATTTGTTAACTTACCTTGTTGGACCACTTTACTGAAACAAGTTGTGTTTGCTTTTTTTTGTTTTCATTTGCATATGTACATTGGACTCATGTAGTTGCATTAGAACCATAACATACTGCATTTGGATTTTGTGGGTAGTATCCGCTGAAAACTCTCATGAGACACCACTCGTCCTACTAGGGACACCTAGAGGTTTAACGAATTATTGCATACGCTCAATGCAATCGTGTTTCCTACGAAAGTGTGACCTATCTATTTTAGTTTTTCATTTTTTTACTCGAGGACGAGTAAAAGATAAGTGTGGGGGTATTTGATCAGCATAGAAATATGTTATTTTGTGCATCTATATTTTATCTTTTTGTATACAAATAAATATTACGTTCGGTAATTTTTTTTTTTTTTACAGATGAGTTGTTCATGCCTTATACAGTCTTAAAACCGAAGAATATACGCCATATACATGAAGAATTGCATAGGGAGCTGTCATTGGAGGCTAATTGTGTTCATATTGGGCTACCATATTTGCTTTTGAAAGAGACTGAAAGAAAAGATCTTTGACGTCTTCTAATGGACACATGGCGAAGAGGGATAAGTTGAGGATCATACCACAATCTTTAATGAGGACGCCCATTTAGATGATTAGGGTTTGGAACTCAGCTATAAATACAAATGTATACCCATTGTAAACATTTTGTCCTTTTTCTTCCATAATTCTTCAACCATTAATCTAGTTTGGTTTTCTTCTTTTCTGCATTTTTTTTATTTTTTTGCAATTAGTTTTGTCTACACAATTAGATTTGGGAGAGCACGAGTTGCCTTTTTTAGTTATTTTTCATTAGTGTTTGACCATCTGATTAGATTCAATGGTAATCCTAATTTTATTCTCTGTTTGCTATTTTATTTTTTTTGCAATTTTAATTCTGCTTTTTATTTACTTTCCTAGGTCATATTGGAATAAATGTAGATTTGATTAGATTTAGATCTTCAATTCAATAATAGTTTTATTGCAGTTTCAATTTTCATTGTTTTTTCGACCCAACCTCCAAACTTCGTCTAGCTCGCCTAAGAAATTATATAAATAATCTGATTTAAGTTTCCTCCATGTGTTCGACCTGCATTCTACACACCTGTGCGCTTGTAGTTATTATTTAATTTGCACTTTTCAATTCCATAGGAAAGCATCGATCAAAACCCAAAGAAAAGATTCATGCTTCTTATCCTTTTCTTTGAGAGTACGTTCTTGACTTGTTTTCCAAGATTTTACTTTGCCTTTACTTCTATCATTCAAGTATGTTTATTTCGATCCTTAGGTAGAATCAAATAGTTGGAAATATATGTTTGAAACATGTTATGGTTGACAGTTGCAAATGGATGAAAGTGTTTTCTAGTGGTTGCTCGTGGATGCATATACACACATTAGGAGCTAGATCGACTCAAACACTCACATGCTACGTATGGATATGTGTGCATTTTAATTTTCTATGGATGGAAATGGGTGAATCATCGTGTGGATGTTGCATTTTGATGAAAAATTGTGCACACATATAGAGTTTATAAGTTATACTAAGGTTATTTGCATACAACTTGGATGTATGGCACAAACATATATTGCGTTAAGGAGGTCAACTGAATCAGTCCACCGTCTGATTTTCGCATTAGTGTAAGGACATATACACACAAACACCCTTGCATATGTTAATATATGCATCAGAAATTCTTACGGACAGTGAATGCCTGTGGATGATGGATGAGTGGATGGTTGTAGGTAGATTATAACATTCTTCTTAACTTAGAGATTTCAGGGATGAAATCATTTAAGTAAGGGATAATGTAACATCCCAAAATTTAATACACTATAACCATACTTTAAAGATGATAAATTGGGAGATACTTAATTAAATATTCATAGTTAAGTAAAATCGTATTTACCGTTGCGTTCATCTCTGAATTCGGGTTCAAATAGACCCCAAATTTGCATAAATCGGGTAATATATGAAGAAGTTATAAACCTTAGAAGTTTGTGTATACAAGGCTAAGTGGGTCGACCAGTGAGTTGATGGGTAGACCCACGCAGATTCAGGTTGGATTCAGAATTCTGTATTTTGACTTTTTTGGTGGCTAGGTTCGTTCGCTGACTCAGCGCTACGTATATGGCCTAGATTAAAAACCCAATATCAAAAGGTTAAGATAAGTTCTGCAAATCAATAAATAGGTGGCTCTCTCCCATTTCAATACGCACAATTATTCTTCATATTCTCTTCCTCCGTGAATCTATTCTAAAATAAAAAATAGAAGATGGGGAGATGCTGCTGAAGCCAAGATCTACAGAGATAATTCAAAATACAAGATTTGTATACAACAATAAGAGAGATAGGAGTGGACTTTTCTACAACGGCGCATATATATATACATATATATACATACATACACACACACACACACACACATTTTTATATATATATATATATGAAAATTGGCTCCCTTTATTTCAACTGAAAAAAAAACATACAAGATTAAGGTTAGCATACTAACCTTTACATCAAAATAAAAAGAAAAGAACAGAAAAGCATAAGCTAAATCCTAATTAGTGAACCGGCCCACGAAGAAGCCTACATGCACCTCGCTACCTCATCACCTCGACTCAAGCCAAAGGCTCCACTTATTCATAATCATCAAACGATAATGAATTTTCAATATGTATATCAGCATACCAACAAAGATTAGCACGTTGTTCTACAAAATATGAAGCTGAAAGCACATCTTCAAGTTCTCATTACCTCTTCTGTGATGAAGCTAAACAAACTTGAATGCCCATAACAAATAATTTCTATATGCACCGACTTACAAAATAAATGAACAACTTCCTCATCAACAATAAACTCTCTACAATCTCAGGAAACTGTTCAACCTCTTAAAGACCATTTACCAAATCAGTATCCATTTCTCCATAACCTCATATTCATTTATCACCTGCAATAACTATCCACAACAAGCTAACAGATAGAGCAGAACAAAACAACATAGACGGTTGAAGCATGCTCATCAGACATATGCATTCCCAAAAAATATATAATACCAAACAGTAGGTCTGGTTGATGATTCACAGACTCCGGTGGATCAATCCTATTGCCAGGATCAACAAAATAAAATATGGAATACATAGTTGTAAAAACATGCCATCAAACTGTAGTCATCCTATCTCTACCCAATACAGATAAAGTTATTAAGGTAAAATCTAGGCTATGGATAAACAATCCTGAACTCATGAGTAAGGTAGATCAGCTTCATACCATCTCATGCTTTCAAATTCAAACTGGTTCAATCATAGTCAAATTAAAACCACCAATGAAAAATCCAAAACCAGTAAAATGAAGAACAACTGCTTCCAGGAAACACCCCATCCCAGAACCTCTTAAATTAACTATCCATATGTAACTTCAAATCGAAGAATAGCCAAAACCAAACATCCACCGCATATGTTCTTATTATTAGATCCAAACACATACCAGATCACCACATATATATATATTAGAGACCTAGTTTCTTCTTCACCAAGACTCGCTGTGAGTTCCCCGTTATTTTTAGATCTGATACCTAGAACTATACCATGACAGTTAAATACAAATTAGGTTTATAGCATACAGTATTTATAAGATAATTGCTATACCTATTCTTCACTGTTATTCACCTATGTTGTTATTTTAAGTAAAATATATGCCTTTACTATCGGATAATTAATTTGTTATGCGTATCTATCTTCGTTTTCCCTGTTTCTACCGTTTTAGTTTATTTCCAGTCTCGCCTATATGCCTATGTGATTTGATTCTACTCTCCTTCTTCTTCTTTTTTCCTTTTTTTTTATGCTAAGCCTGGGCCTTAGGAAGCCTAGGCCATGTCCAATGTAGGTTTGCGTATAGTAAAATCTGGATAATAAGAAATGATATGAAAAGGGGAATTTGGGCATATTGTTAATTTAAGGACTGTCTAACTGTAGTTTGGAAAAGGGTTAATATGCATATACTTGTACTTCTGTAAACTGAGAATGTAATAAAAAAGGATAATATGCATAAACTTGTACTTACTGTAATTTGGGGACATAACTGAATGAAATAGTATGCATATGTATAAACATGTTAGATTTGACTTAATATAGACATTAAGTAAAAAAGACCTGTTGAAATAACGTAAGTATCAGATGTAGGTTAGTAAATTGAACCACTATAGTAATTATACATACATCTGGGCTGGTGTTTTGGAGAAGGGTTGTACACACATAATAACATGTAATATTACAACCATGCTTATTAGCAAACCTAAACCTGCTAGGTTAAACATTATTATTAATAAGTCAAGAGGTCCTTTGTTCTGTTGTTGTATCGGGTTTTGGGAACTCTTAACTCCTAGTTACTTGGGAGCACAGGCTTAGGGGATTTGGCTTGCATCACCCTTGCTATGTGGGACCCATATCAGCCAGTATCCCTATTGGTATTTTGTTAGAGGGCCTCATACTAGGTAGGGGTCAGGGCACGCTTTAATGAACTGGATAATAAGAGGTTCAAATTAGGGAAGGTGAATATGGGTGTGTTCAGGCGGAGTCATGAGCGTGCATGAGTCCGATTAGGGAAACTAAGCCATTGTAACACCAGTTGATAGGTCGGTGTTATATAAGTTGTCGGGTTAGGGAGTGATATACCCTACTGTGGGGGGTGACATAGGATATTTACGTATTAGGGAGTCGATCGCATGGGTAGTAATTAGGGTATACCTAATCTTGCTGTTATGTAATTCAGGGTAAAATCTAATCCTATTATGTAATTAGGGTACACCCAATCCTACTATTTCTGTTAAGTAATTAGGCTAACGTCTAATCCTATTATACTAGTACTGGTGCAGACACAAGCTGTTTTAGGGATATAAATGACAAGCATTACTCGATCACTATTTCATCCTGTTATTCGTGTTTTATCTTGTTTATCCCGTTTATCTTGTTTACCCGCTGCCTTATATGATACTGTACTTTCTCATCCGGTATTGTTTACCTGTCTTAGTATCTCTATTTTATGCATATCTGAAAATCACTGGAATCCGCCAAACTTTATGTCTAACCCTTTTATTTTTGCTTCTTTCTTCCTTCTCCCCAGATCCTCTGAGTGGTAGCACTCCTTGGTGATTATGACTTTCTCTTTCAGCTTGGATCTGGACTTTCTGAGATGTATCGCTCTGACTTACTTTCTACTCTATTATGGCTTGCTATGAAGGATATGGTTTTACATTATTGCACTCTGTTATTTTGCATTATGAGACAGATTTGAGATACTTGGTTTTATGTAATTGGTTTGGTGATGTAACCTGTTTTAAGACTATGTTTTATTTTCAATAATAAAGTCAAAATTTTCTGTTGTTTATTTTATATCTGTTTTATGAATTTCTATACCGTTTACCTATTGCGCTTTAATAAACTTAATGCATTCTCTTATGAGTGACTTTAACGTACGTGGGGTGTCACATGCACACAGAGCACTTACCAATATTAAATACAAATATCACCACCCTCCGAGCCCTTATCTTTCAGTGCTGTAGATACATCTTTGTATGACATTTGGATGACTAGTGGTAGCCCACCTCATCACCCCTAGATGCCCCACCTTCAACAGGCTGCGAGTTCCAGCAGATCACGATTTTTGGTAATAACAAATAGTTTCTTTGAGAAGGCAACACAAACTACTCTTTCATGTCTCATATTGTCGACGCTTAAAGGTGGGAGATTATATAAATATTTGGAAATGATCCTTCAGTCTTGGATATGGTAGATGTGCAACCTGACCACAAGCTGCTTGGGTAGATTAGTTATCTGTTGAGAAGGTTTCACATTAGTGAGTGGTAGTATATTTGTCGTTTTTTTGGGTTTAATTTAGATTATTTTTCTAGTTTGTTTGATTTGTTTTTCTAGTTTGTTTTGTTCATTGTTATTAAAATAAAAAAGTAAAGTTGTGACTGAATGAAACATCGACTTTATTGTAGTGTGTTTTATTTGCAATTATTAAAATCATATTACACAATAAAACACATGATTAATTAACTATAAAACAGCTAAATTAAAGTGACATATTAAAATACTCCGCTTAAATGTCATGTTTGAAGTCGCAAATACATACACCATTTAACTTCCAAAGTATTTAAATGCCTCTTAAGTACAATGCTAAAATTTTCAGTACTTGTTATGCGTACACACACCTGAAGAGCCAAATGATATATATTGAGGTACCGTTCACTTGCAAAAATGATCTATTACCAAATTGGACACATTCAAGCCGGTAATAGTTCATTTTGCCTCTTTTTCTTACAGAGGCAAAATGCATCGTTAGCTTCCAATATGTTAGATGCCAACGAACCATTTTTTAATGATTTCGAAATTTTGTATTTTAAACCTTGCACAGTCAAGTAATTCTTTAAACACCAATTAATCTTAAGTTACAACTGAATTGAAGGAAAATATTGTTTTCTTAATAATTATTTAGAATTCAATATACTAAAATAAAAATAAAAGAAAGATATGATTTTAAAGAAATCAATAATGATAACTCTGATACAACTTTTTAGGATTTGAATAAGCTTTAACATCAATTGATTATGGAATCCTAGACCCAAAAGCTAACCCAGGTTGTTTTTATCAAATAATATAGAATATATAATGTAGTTCTGGAAAGCATATATCTAATTTCGTATTTGCTAATTAAAGTAAATGAAAATGTGGTTTGTTTTTCCAAATCGACAAAGACCCTATATTACCACTCCATTAAAGATGGTTTTAGAGCTAGTAAAGTTGGGGACTATGTGCAGCACTGATGTGACATTTTCAACGTTCGACCACGAAGCTAGGGTTAAGCAAACCCCGGTTCGATTCGGTTTTGTGGTAAAAACCAAAACCAAAACCCCGGTTCGATTCGGTTTTGTGGTAAAAACCGAAACCAAATCGAAACCAAAAGACATCGGTTTTAAAAATCAATAACTGAAACCGTAACCGAAGCATCGGTTTCGGTTTCAAAAGCTGGTTTCGTTTTTTATCGTTTCGGTTTTAAAACCGATTTAAACAAAAAAAATTATAAATTTAAACAACCATAAAGAAATTAAAATAAATTATTTCAACCGAGTGTATTGAGACAAATGGTACAGAGTACAAACTAATAGACTATAGATCATCCAAAGTAGTACAAAGCTAAGCTAGCTAGCTCTAAGCCGAAGACAAGAAACAAAAAAAGGAAATGAGCAGGAGCACTCTAGTTAACCACACTACAACAGACCATCAACAACTTGGAATTCTAGAAAATAGTCTACTGTTACCTCAACTTTCATCTTCAATTCAAAACATCTAAGAATCTACAAAAACAAGAAATTTACATTTTATATTAGTCTACCCCTAATCCTGTATTCAACCAAATCAAATGAGTGAAGCAGTGGCTAGTGTGTATATACTATATAACACGAAACAACATGTAGCAAAAGACAATGTGCAACATTTTATAATTCGGTTCGATTCGGTTTTTATGGGTTCAGTTTGGACCTAAAACCAAAACCGAAATATTAGTACGGTTCGGTTTTTTAATTTTCGGTTTCATTTTTATTCGGTTTCGTTTTTTTCAATCCGGTTTTTATCGGTTTCGGTTTTATTTCGGTTTTTTGCTCATCCCTACCCGAAGCAAATTTACGTACTATATCTAATAGTGATTATATCCTCCAAGCCTTAAGATAATTATTTCAAAGAACCAACCCACATTCAATCATGAGTTTGATCGAATTCCAAACTGAGGTAATCCGTCACGTGATGTAATTTAAGAGGACCTTTGCAAAACCCTTCATATTTCCTTTCATGGAGTATAATATCGGTCTTTAGTCTAACTGGTTTTTCTCTCTCTATAGCGCTATGCATTCACGTGTATATATTCCACATGATGAAACCAGGTTGTTTGAATTTCTACTATATTTTATTATTCACCCCTTTTTTAGTGGTTACCTAGAAAATCATAAGACATAAAATCTGATGTGAGTTACAACATGTAAGAGCACAAATCGACAAATGATAGATGGGGCAGAGATTGGACGTCTCATTGCACAAACATTTAGAATTGCCTAAAATATTCTTTGCTTGCATACGTGAATATGGTTCATTGCTCTACTCATTTGGACATTTTTAAGCATAGGACACATTTGCGATAGCCATCTTTTGTCCTTTATCAATTCTCTTTTCAAACATTAATCCAGTTTGGCCTTGTACGATAACCAGGGGCTAATCATTTTAGCTTTGTTTTTACCATGTTGTCCGACAAATAAAAATTTAACCTTAAATCAAATCAAATTAAAACGCCATATGCCTACGCATAGTCCAGCCTTAATCTTTCGTTCACCACCTTATATGGTTAGATTTGATTTTTTCAGAAAAATTGACAACGAACCATGAATAAATTACCATGGTTCACCTCCATATATGGTTTGATTGAATTCCAGACTGAGGTAATCCACGGTTCAAGATTTTTCTGATGTTCGGCTATAGTTGGGTCAAATCATGAAAACGAGGATATCATGCATGCTAAAGATCATTCTCTGGTGAAATGAAGCAGTTCAGTGCTTTCTTCGAGCAGTTTGAGTGTATAGTTTCAACTTAATTGACAAATTCTTTTGTATGAAAGCCGAAATTTGAGTGGTATTATATGCATAAAAAACCATCATGTGATGTAATTTAAGAGGACCTTTGCAAAACCCTTCATATTTCCTTTCATGTAGTATAATACCGGTCTTTAGTCTAACTAGGTGCTTTTCCCTCTATAGCGCTATGCATTCATGTGTATATATTCCACATGATGAAACCATGTTGTTTGAATTTCTACTATATTTTTTTATTCACCCCTTGGTTAGTGGTTACCTAAAAAATCATAAGACATAAAATCTGATGTGAGTTACAACATGTAAGAGCACAAAGGGACAAAAGAGAAATGGGACAGAGATTGGACGTCTCATAGCACAAACATTTAGAATTGCCTAAAATAATCATTGCTTGCATACATGAATATGGTTCATTGCTCTACGCATTTGGACATTTTTAAGCATAGGACACATCTGCAATAGCCATCTTTTGTCCCTTATTAGTTCTCTTTTCAAACATTAATCCAGTCTGACCTTGTACGATAACCAAGGGCTATTCTCTTTAGCTTTGTTTGTACCAGGTTGTCCTACAAATAAAAATTTAACACTAAATCAAATTAAATTAAAACACCATATGCCTACGCATAGTCCAGCCTTAATCTTTTCATTCACCTCCATATATGGTTAGATTTTCTTTTTCCATAAAATTTGACAACGAATCATGAATAAATTACCACGTTCACCTCCATATATGGTTTGATTGAATTCCAGACTAAGGTAATCCACGGTTCAGGATTTTTCCGATGTTCGGCTATAGGTGGGTCAAATCGTGAAAACGAGGATATCATGCATGCTAAAGATCATTCTCTGGTGAAATGAAGCAATTCAGTGCTTTCTTCGAGTAGTTTGAGTGTATAGTTTCAACTTAATTGACAAATTCTTTTTAATGAAAGCTGAAAATTAAGTTGAATTAAATGCATTAAAAACCATCATGTGATGTAATTTAAGAGCACCATTGCAAAACCCTACATATTTCCTTTTATGTAGCATAATATCAGTCTTTAGTCTAAATGGTTTTTTCTTCCTCTATAGCGCGATGCATTCACATGTATATATTCCACATGATGAAACCAGGTTATCTGAATTTCTAGTATATTTTCTTACTCACCCCTTGGTTAGTGGTTACCTAAAAAATCATAAGACGTAATATATGATGTGAGTTACAATATGTAAGAGCACAAAGAGACAAAAGAGAGATGGGACAGAGATTGGACGTCTCATTGCACAAACATTTAGAATTGCCTAAAATATTCATTGCTTGCATACATGAATATGGTTCATTGCTCTACGCATTTGGACATTTTTAAGCACAGGACACATTTTTGATAGCCATCTTTTGTCCCTTAAAAGTTCTTTTTTCAAACATTAATCCATTCTGGCCTAAACGATAACCAGGGGCTATTCTCTTTAGCTTTGTTTGTATAGGTTGTCCTACAAATAAAAATCTAACCTTAAATCAAATCAAATTAAAACACCATATGCCTTCGCTTAGTCCAGCCTTAATCTTTCTTTCACCTCCATATATGGCTAGATTTGCTTTTTCCAGAAAATTTGACAACGAATCACGAATAAATTACCACGGTTCACCTCCATATGGTTTGATTGAATTCTAGACAGAGGTATTCCACGGTTCAGGATTTTTTCGATATTCGGCTATAGTTGGGTCAAATCATGAAAACGAGGATATCATGCATGCTAACGGTCATTCTCTGGTGAAATGAAGCAGTTCAGTGCTTTCTTCGAGCAGTTTGAGTGTACAGTTTCAGCTTAATTGAAAAATTCTTTTTTATGAAAGCTGAAAATTGAGTGGTATTATATGCGTAAAAAACCATCATGTGATCAAATTTAAGAGGACCTTTGCAAAACCCTTCATATTTCCTTTCATGTAGTATAATATCGGTCTTTAGCCTAACTGGTTTTTTCCTCTATAGCGCAATACATTCAAGTGTATATATTTCACATGGTGAAACCAGGTTGTTTGAATTTCTACTGCATTTTCTTATTCACCCCTTGGTTAGTGGTTACCTAAAAAATCATAAGGCATAAAATCTGATGTGAGTTACAATATGTAAGAGCACAAAGGAACAAAAGAGAGATGGGACAGAGATTGGACGTCTCATTGCACAAACGTTTAGAATTGCCTAAAATATTCATTGCTTCCATACATGAATATGGTTCATTGCTCTACCCATTTGGACATTTGTAAGCATATGACACATTTGCGATAGCCATCTTTTGCCCCTTATCAGTTCTCTTTTCAAATACTAATCAAGTCTGACCTTCTAAGATAACCAGGGACTATTCTCTTTAACTTTGTTTGTACCAAGTCGTCCTACAAATAAAAATCTCACCTTAAATCAAATCAAATTAGATCACCATATACTTACGCATAGTCCAGCCTTAATCTTTCGTTCGCCTCCATATATGGTTAGATTTGCTTTTTCCAAGAAATCTGACAATGAATCATGAGTAAATTACCACGGTTCACCTCCATATACTGTTTGATTGAATTCCAGACTGAGGTAATCCACGGTTCAGGATCTTTCCGATGTTCGGCTATAGTTGGGTCAAATCATGAAAACGAGGACATCATGCATGCTAAGGATCATTCTCTGGTGAAATGAAGCAGTTCAGTGCTTTCTTCGAGCAGTTTGAGTGTATAATCTCAGCTTAATTGACAAATTCTTTTTTATGAAAACTGAAAATTGAGTGGTATTATATGTGTAAAAAAACCATCATGTGATGTAATTTAAGAGGACCATTGCAAAACCCTTCATATTTCTTTTCATGTAGGATTATATCGGTGTTTAGTCTAACTGGTTTTTTTCCTCTATAGCGATATGCATTCACGTGTATATACTCCACATGATGAAACTAGGTTGTTGAATTTCTACTATATTTTCATATTCACCCCGCGTTAGTGGTTACCTAAAAAACCATAAGACTTAAAATCTGAAGAGAGTTACAATATGTAAGAGCACAAAAGGACAAAAGATAGATGGGACAAAGATTGGACGTCTCATTGCACAAACATATAGAATTGCCTAAAATATTCATTGCTTGCATACATGAATATGGTTCATTACTCTATGCATTTGGACATTTTTAATCATAGAACACATTTGCGATAGCCATCTTTTGTCCCTTATCAGTTCTCTTTTCAAGCATTAATCCAGTCTAGCCTTGTACGATAACCAGGGGCTATTCTCTTTAGCTTCGTTTGTACCAAGTTGTCCTACAAATAAAAATCTAACCTTAAATCAAGTCAAATTAAAACACCATATGCCTACGCATAGTCCAGCTTAATCTTTCGTTCACCTCCATATATGGTTAGATTTTCTTTTTCCAGAAAATTTGACAACGAACCATGAAAAAATTACCACGGTTCACCTCCATATATGGTTTGATTGAATTCCAGACTGAGGTAATCCACGGTTCAGGATTTTTCCGATGTTCGGCTATAGTTGAGTCAAATCATGAAAACGAGGATATCATGCATGCTAACGATCATTCTCTGGTGAAATGAAGCAGTTCAGTGCTTTCTTCGAGCAGTTTGAGTGTACAGTTTCAGCTTAATTGAAAATTTCTTTTTTATGAAAGTTGAAAATTGAGTGGTATTATATGCATAAAAAACCATCGTGTGATCTAATTTCGGAGGACCTTTGCAAAACCCTTTATATTTCGTTTCATGTAGTATAATATCGGTCTTAAGTCTAACTGGTTTTTTTTCTCTCTAGCGATATGCATTCACTTGTATATATTCCACATAATGAAACCAGGTTCTTTGAATTTCTACTATATTTTCATATTCACCCCTTGGTTAGTGGTTACCTAAAAATTCATAAGACATAAAATCTAATGTGAGTTACAATATGTAAGAGCACAAATGGACAAAAGAGAGATGGGACAGAGATTGGACGTCTCATTGCACAAACATTTAGAATTGCCTAAAATATTCATTGCTTGCATACATGAATATGGTTCATTGCTCTACGCATTTGGACATTCATAAGCATAGGACACATTTGCTATAGCCATCTTT
The DNA here is from genome assembly GCA_030737875.1 of Allium sativum. Taxonomy (NCBI): domain Eukaryota; kingdom Viridiplantae; phylum Streptophyta; class Magnoliopsida; order Asparagales; family Amaryllidaceae; genus Allium; species Allium sativum. The sequence goes on along the minus strand of JASFAX010001704.1, from coordinate 13,977 downwards.
TGTCCCTTATCAGTTCTATTTTCAAACATTAATCCAGTCAGCCCTTGTACGATAACTAGGGGCTATTCTCTTTAGCTTTGTTTGTACCGAGACACAATAAAAATCTAACTTTAAATCAAATCAAATCAAAACACCATATGCATACGCATAGTCCAGCCTTAAGCTTTCGTTCACCTCCATATATAGTGAAATTTGCTTTTTCCAGAATGTTTGACAACGAACCACGAATAAATTAACACGGTTCACCTCCATATACGGTTTAATTAAATTCCATACTGAGGTAATCCACGATTTAGGATTTTTCCAATGTTCATCTATAGTTGGGTCAAATCATGAAAACGAGGATATCATGCATGCTAAAGATCATTCTCCGGTAAAATGAAGCAGTTCAGTGCTTTCTTTGAGCAATTTGAGTGTATAGTTTCAGCTTAATTGACAAATTCTTTCTTATGAAAACTGAAAATTGAGTGGTATTATATGCGTAAAAAACCATCATGTGACGTAATTTAATAGGGCCTTTGCAAAACCCTTCATATTTCCTTTCATGTAGTATAGTCTAATTGGTTTTTTTTCCCTCTATATCGCTATGCATTCACGTGTATATATTCCACATGATGAAACCAGGTTGTTTGAATTTCTACTATATTTTCTTATTCACCCCTTGGTTAGTGGTTACCTAAAAAATCATTAGACATGAAATCTGATGTGAGTTACAACATGTAGAGCACAATGGGACGAAAGAGAGATGGGACAGAGATTTGACGTCTCATTGCACAAACATTTAGAATTGCCTGGAATATTCATTGCTTGCATTCAAGAATATGGTTCATTGCTCTACTCATTTGGACATTTTTAAGCATATGACACATTAGCGATAGCCATCTTTTGTCCCTTACCAGTTCTCTTTTCAAACATTAATCCAGTCTGGCCTTGTACGATAACCAAGGGCTATTTTCTTTAGCTTTGTTTGTACCAGGTTGTCCCACAAATAAAAATAACCTTATATCAAATCAAATTAAAACACCATATGCCAACGCATAGTCCAACCTTAATCTTTCGTTCACCTCCATCTATGGTTAGATTTGCTTTTTCCAGAAAATTTGGTAACGAACCATGAATAAATTACCACGGCACACCGCCATATATTGTTTGATCAAATTCTAGACTGAGGTAATCCACGGTTCATGATTTTTCTGATGTTCAGCTATAGTTGGGTCAAATCATGAAAACGAGGATATCACGCATGCTAAAGATCATTCTCTAGTGAAATGAAGTCGTTCAGTGCTTTCTTCGAGCAGTTTGAGTGTATAGTTTCAGCTTAATTGATAAATTCTTTTTTACGAAAGCTGAAAATTGAGTGGTATTATATTCGTAAAAAACCATCATGTGATGTAATTTAAGAGGACCTTTCCAAAACCCTTCATATTTCCTTTCATGTAGTATCATATCGGTCTTTAGTCTAACTGGTTTTTTTCCCGCTATAGCGCTATGTGTTCACATGTATATATTTCACACAATGAAACCAGGTTGTTTGAATTTCTATTATATTTTCTTATTCACCCCTTGGTTAGTGGTTACCTAAAAAATCATTAGACATAAAATCTAATGTGAGTTACAACATGTAAGAGCACAAAGGAACAAACGAGAGATGGGACAGAGATTGGACGTCTCATTGCACAAACATTTAGAATTGCCTAAAATATTCATTGCTTGCATACATGAATATGGTTCATTGCTCTACGCATTTGGACATTTTTAAGCATAGGACACATTTGTGATAGCCATCTTTTGTCCCTTATCAGTTCTCTTTTCAAACATTAATCCAGTTTGGCCTTGTACGATAACCAGGGGCTATTCATTTTAGCTTTGTTTTTACCAGGTTGTCCTACAAATAAAAATCTAACCTTAAATCAAATCAAATTAAAACGCCATATGCCTACGCATAGTCCAGCCTTAATCTTTCGTTCACCACCTTATATGGTTAGATTTGCTTTTTTCAGAAAAATTGACAACGAACCATGAATAAATTGCCATGGTTCACCTCCATATATGGTTTGATTGAATTCCAGACTGAGGTAATCCACGGTTCAGGATTTTTCCGATGTTCGGCTATAGTTGGGTCAAATCATGAAAACGAGGATATCATGCATGCTAAAGATCATTCTCTGGTGAAATGAAGCAGTTCAGTGCTTTCTTCGAGCAGTTTGAGTGTATAGTTTCAACTTAATTGACAAATTCTTTTTTATGAAAGCTGAAATTTGAGTGGTATTATATGCATAAAAAACCATCATGTGATGTAATTTAAGAGGACCTTTGCAAAACCCTTCATATTTCCTTTCATGTAGTATAATACCGGTCTTTAGTCTAACTAGGTGTTTTTCCCTCTATAGCGCTATGCATTCACGTGTATATATTCCACATGATGAAACCATGTTGTTTGAATTTCTACTATATTTTCTTATTCACCCCTTGGTTAGTGGTTACCTAAAAAATCATAAGACATAAAATCTGATGTGAGTTACAACATGTAAGAGCACAAAGGGACAAAAGAGAAATGGGATAGAGATTGGACGTCTCATTGCACAAACATTTAAAATTGCCTAAAATAATCATTGCTTGCATACATGAATATGGTTCATTGCTCTACGCATTTGGACATTTTTAAGCATATGACACATTTGCAATAGCCATCTTTTGTCCCTTATTAGTTCTCTTTTCAAACATTAATCGAGTCTGACCTTGTACGATAACCAAGGGCTATTCTCTTTAGCTTTGTTTGTACCAGGTTGTCCTACAAATAAAAATTTAACACTAGAATAAATTAAAACACCATATGCCTACGCATAGTCCAGCCTTAATCTTTCGTTCACCTCCATATATGGTTAGATTTGCTTTTCCAGAAATTTTGACAACGAACCACGAATAAATTACCACGGTTCAGGATTTTTCCGATGTTCGGCTATTGTTGGATCAAATCATGAAAACGAGGATATCATGCATGATAAAGATCATTCTTCGGTGAAATGAAGTAGTTCAGTGTTTTCTTTGAGCAGTTTGAGTGTATAGTTTCAGCTTAATTGGCAAATTCTTTTTTTTGAGCAGTTTGAGTGTGTAGTTTCAGCTTAATTGGCAAATTCTTTTTTGTGAAAGCTGAAATTTGAGTGGTATTATATGCGTAAAAACCCATCATGTGATGTAATCTAAGAGGACCTTTGCAAAACCCGTCATGCACCAACGTATAAATTGTTATGCAAATGAAGATAGAATATTATAGCAAATAAAGCTTCTTCGTATCAAGCACCCTTCAAATTACCTTTGCATTTGTTCGAGTCGTCTGTTAATCCTCCCTCGTAAAGAAAGCAGAATTTCTCGTGTAGACGTATCTCTATCATTTAAAGAGAGGATAAAGATGGCTTGCGCGGGTTACCAATTTACCATGATGCATGTTACTATGCACACATATTCCCTAACCTATTCCTGACCAAAAGATTTGCTTTTAACGTCGACAATATATTCGTTGGAATCAACAGTAGAAGTAAACTGCTTGACTCAGGTGAATTAATGACCTGTAGTGGGTGGTATGTTTGCAAAATGGGCCTAAAGAGCTGTAAAAAATTCAAAAAATTATGCTCCAAAAAGGTTCCAAACTGGATGCCTTCACTTGCTAATATAGTGAACAAGCCAAATTGGTCGCACAGACAACCAGTTACAGTCTTACACTAAAGTACAGATACAAGGAAGATGCTACAAGATCCGAAAAATAGAAGTTAGAAAATTTAGGACATAGACGCCATTTATGGGGAACTGTTGGCTTCAAGAAATGGAGGAAACAACAATCTTCAAATTTGTTTTCTGTCATTTTACCAAACTAATTATCGGGTTTTATAGTGGTATCATGGTGACACACGTTAAAATGGTACAAACAAAAAAAGAAAATATCGAGAACAGAAACGATGTTGATTCAAAATGAGCAAATAACGACCGTGGTTCCAAATCGAAATGCTCACACATCATTTTGCATGTATTTCATATTCACATACGTCTTAACATTCTGTCTTTGATATATCTCATCGAAAATACTTAGTCGACCGAAAATTAGAAATACCGAAAACGTGACAGCAATAAAAGCACTTGGATCTTTTATCCTCCGTGAATTGCGCTTCTTTCCTACCGCACAATTTAATATACGGTGAATTTCACTGTAAATATTTCGGTCGTTCTAGCATCGTCCATTTCTCATAGTTATGAATTATACGCCCAAGACACACGTCATGGAGCACGATGCGGTATTTGCGCTATTTTGTTTTGTGGCACGATGCAAATAAAAAAACACAGCAAATGACACATGATGCAGATTGACCAGCTTTTTCATTGGATTAATGTTGTTTAAACTTATTTTTCATTGATGCAGAATGTCTAAAATACCTTTGTAGAAAAAATATGTTTATTAATTCAAATATGATTTTTTTTTTTTTTTACGTACAAGACTTGAATAGTTCAACTACTAAAAATCATCACTTGTTTGTTTGTACCGTTAAATATGCTCAGCACTTCATATGCAAACTATGATATCAATATTTGCATGCTTAGCTCTACGTATATCTCCAAAAGTTAGTTAACATAAATTAAAAAAACATGAATTAAGATTTGGCGAAATTGAATATTTGTTCAAAGATAAAGCAAAATACAGGTTTGAAACAAAGGTCTGTATACTGGAAATAAAAAAATAGGAGAAGGAAAGAAAATGCATGAGCATATACCATTTAATAAGATGTCAGGATGAAGCATTTCCATTAGATCTTTTATTCTTCTCATTTCGCTTTCCCTTGACCTCATTGGTTGAGTGATCAAAAGGGGATTGGGGCAGGAGAGACAGAGAGAACTATTATAGTATTATGTGCTTCTTGCTCACTCAAAAACCAAAAGTAATGCATAGAAAACCTCCTGCAAAATGCAACAAATCTCTTATTAGTAAAGTATCTTAAGGCACATCAAACTTGCAATAAGGTCATCAAAAATTTAAGTAATCCAGAGTTATGGAGTGTGCAGCGTTTCGTGTTAGCAAAATTAAGTAAAGCAGGTAAGCTGCTTACATCAATAATATAACAATATGCTTCCTTTTCCAACCAGACTACTAGAAGCCTGTCAAATGAAACAATTATTGTTTCTGAAAATTAAAAAAGGAAGACCTAATAAATTGGCTAATACTATTCATACACCTATAATTTCTTAACACGCACCGTAAAATGAAATAAAATAGAATACATCAAAAATTTCTTTTTATACGCCATGTATTTCACAAATTTACCCTTTTGTATGTTCATCACCTTTTCTCTTTAATCTTAAAACTAAATTACATAAAACTGTGAATTCATTGCAATATATTTACCAAAAATTTAAAAACTTTAATTTTTAATACTAGTATTTTAAATTATTTGATTGTTTTATTTTTAAATCACTTTCAATTTTAGATGACGGAAATTTGAACTTATTTTTTTTAAATATTAGAAATTTAAACTAGTTAAATTTTGGTATTAAATTTAAACATGATTATATTTGAATGAAAAATTGAAGAATTTTTAGTACCTTGTATAACATTAATTTTAGTAGTTAGTTTTAAATTTTAATTTTTATAGTTAATTAAAGTGAAAACTGTTAAAATTGACTGTATATAAATGTTGTTTATAACGATATAAATATATTCTAATCCTCAAAAGAAATATAAATACAATTTAACACGTGATATAAATTAATTTATAATTTACTAACTTTAGAAGAGAAATTATATTGAGTATACATCATGCAAACAAGGGAGAATTATATATATTTCCATTCTTTAATATTGATTCTTTTTTAATAAGATCATTTTGATCTGAAATTTTAATTAAAATCTCATGGTGTAAGTAAAGCAATTTACGGTGTTTGAATAGAATTTGCCTAATAAATTATCAAACACAAAATACACACATAAAAAATGTTCTGAAGCACATAGAATTCCAAATTTTAGCCATTAACCAAAAATTAAACTAAGAATAATTTTGAAATTAGGGTTACACTTCGAGTCCTTGAATTTTTCTTCGCTGCAATAGGAGGTCCCTTTCTTCCCTACCTATCCTCGAGCAATTATCGCAGTTGCCCTTTGTAAAGACCCGAAAATTCCCGCTCTTTGAATCGACCATAAACCACACAGGTCTGACCCAAAGGTTGGAAATCTTCGAATACTTTAACTTTGGGAATACAATACATCAGAACAATAACAGCAGACTTTTATTACATTATAATAATGTTACATCAGAGTACAGAATATATCAGAGTACATTGAAATAAAATTACAGCGGAAGATAAACTACAAAAGATTTAATACATTAAATAAAATACAGTAAACAGCGGAAGACTACTAAGCTCTGGACACAGCTTTAGGCTTCGATCCAGGATCCTGCTAAAAGAATAGATATCTGCAAAAAGCTACTCGACTGCCCGTGTGGAAAAGAGGGCACCCGAGTTTGCAAAGTGAAACAAACTACGAGTCAGTCATGGGACTGGTGTGAGAATTCTAAACTAATATAACTAATAAGACAAATCCAAGGACCACGCCACTTTCGCGGAACGGGTTTACTCCTATGGATTGCCAGTGCATAAACTAAAGTAAATCGAGAAATAACGCAATGTCTTTTTGGAAAAATGAAACCATTATAAGACCCAGGTCCCATCACACAATGCAACGCACACCAAAGGATAGGGTTTTACCTTATAATGGTCAAAAGATGCTTGATACGTATAAAACGGATTTGATATTATTATTAGTGTATATATGTTTTAATAAAAAGATTTGAATCATAAGTATCAATCCTAGACGGCATGGTTACCATATAGCATGTCGCCAATACTAGTTCTACAATCAAAACCGCAAGGGCGTATTGGAAATTTGGATTCCATCATGAGTCGAGGCTAGGGGCAAGATCCTCTCCGATTCGAGACACTCTAGCAAATGCCTCAGGATTCCCCGCAGTGAACCCTTGGAAGCGGTAGGGCCGGTCCCCGCCTATGGGCAGTGGATTAGTTATGCCTGAACACACGTTTCCCGGTCCCTTTGGACCTATAGTATGACCACCAACGGCCTATAAAAATAACGAGGCGCCTCAAAATCCATCATCCACATAAGTAAAATGTCAGCGCTGGTAGGTCCCTGACATCACTCTAGCTAGAAAGAAACGTGTGCACTCCCTACGGTCCGTATCCCGTTTTTGACTCATACCGGGGTGTGAGGCTCGCGAAGTCACGATATACACAAAGCTATGCCTAAATAGACTATGCTTTGATCATCAACCACAAGGCCCTGCTTTTCAACAAAAGCCTTGATCAATGCATCTTAGTATGCCACATTGTCAGTCCATACTATACCATTGATTTCTGCCAATATATAACCTCTAAGCTCATATGTCTCAGAGAAGGGTGTTAACCACTAAGCAGATATATATTAACAGAGATCAACGAATGTAGTATAAAGGGCTACAACGTCAAACATACATTCCATTTATAAACTTATGCTCTGGGTCTGAGCGAAAGTCAAATCCGTACAAATCAACACTACGTCCGGATAACTACCATCTTAGCCCCGTCTTGGGAGCAAATCAATCCAGGACCTCAACGTTAGTTACCCATTCGATGTGAAGATCGTCGGTCTTCAATCGCCGTCTTCAACTCTTAGATTTAAAACGTCGTATATAATCATTTGAAATGAGATTGAACTCGGTCTTCTCAAATGATTCTCACATATATATATATAATTTGAAAACATTTCATATCGTTATTAATATTTGATAACGACCTATTGCTATTCTTTATTTATATAAAAATAGCTCGAATAAATTTAACGACGCTTCGGGTCAATAGGCGACCCTGGCGCTGTTTTCAACCAAATTTGACTTATGCATATCTAACCGTTGGATTTTGATGAAATTTATATCATTGGAAAGATTTTCCCAAAGCGGTCCTAACGGTTCCAGTTTTGGGAAAATCCGATGGTCGGATCTTTCGGTATAACCGTTTAAAGTTACGATTGTCGATACGCGAACTACCGCGCGCGTTCCGTTTAATTTATAATTTATATTTATATATATAAACATAAATCGTTTGACTATTCCAATTTCAAAAGTCTATTCTTTTTATCGCATCTAAAAGGACGATAAAAATATCACTTTTAATTTTACTCTGTTTTTATTTACACTAAATGTAAATAAATCATACTTTTTCTACATTTTGTTTTATTTACCAATATGTAAATAAATTATATTCCTCCTATATTTTAATTCATTTACACTAACTGTAAATCAATTATATTCATTTTCCTTTAATCTTTTCTAATGTAACAAAATGAAAATTTGGTTTCATCTTTTCTAATGTAGCAAAATGAGTATTTTAGTTTCAACACTTTAAATGCAAATAAAATGGAAATTTTGTTTATAACTTCAAATGCGAACAAAAATGTATATTGTTAATCCAATTCTATTCCCTGTACAAAATGTGATAAGTCTTATTTAAAATGAGTATTTTGTTTGATCTTTTCTAATGTAACACAATGTGAATTTCATTAACCATTCTTATGTAATCAAAATAATGAGTTTTGTTAATCCTTTCTTATGTAATAAAATAATGAGTTTTGTTAATCCTTTCTCATGTAACAAAATAATGTGTTTCTTGACTTCTAATACAAACAAAAATGAGATTTTGTTTGTTCTTTCTTAATGCAAACAAAATATAATTTTGTTTATTCTTTCCCAATGCAAACAAAAATATGGTTTTTGTTTTTATATTCCAATGCAAACAAAAATGAAATTTTTGTTTAATATCTCCAATGTAAACAAAATGGTTATTATCTTCAATGTAAACAAAATGGTTATTATCTTCAATGTAAACAAAATGGTTATTATTGTTTAATATTCTTAATGTAAACAAAATGGTTATTTTTGTTTGCAAAACACATTTCTAATAAAAATATTGTTTTTATTTACAAACAAATTTCTATGTTTTCTATTTACACTAAATGTAAATAGGCAATGTCATCTTTATTTTCTATGTATTCTATTTACACTAAAGGTAAATAGACAATGTCATCTTTATTTTCTATGTATTCTATTTACACTAAAGGTAAATAGGCAATGTCATCTTTATTTTCTATTTATTCTATTTTAACAAGAATGGCAACCAAAATATGTTTCCCTTTACTTAAAATGTAAGTTCCTTTTCTTTTGCTTTAAAAGAAAATATGATTTTTGTTCCTTTTTGTTTCATTTAAACAAGAATATGATTTTTGTTCCTTATTCTTTTCTATAAACAAAATGTTACTTTTGTTCTTTTTCTTCTCATTAAACAAAAATGAATATTTTCTTACATTAAACAAAAGTGTATGTTTTTGTTCTTATTCTTACATTAAACAAAAATGTATATTTTTGTTCGTATTCTTTTCATTTAAAGAAAAATGTAACTTTTGCCCCTTTTTATTACATTTAGGAAAAATGTATATCTTGTCCTTTTTATTACATTTAACAAGAAATGTAAATTTTCTTCTCTTTTGATTACGCTTAAGAAAATGTAAATTTTATTCTCTTATGAAAACATATTTTATTTATATACAATGGACATTTTTAATGTTCATTTACTATAAAATGTAAATTTTTAAAGTAAAGACATTCTTAAGTCATAATGTTTATTTGTAATCTTGCACACACATTAAAAATATGCATTCGATAGTCGAGACATTTTTTATCTCAAAGTGTTTATTTTTAATCATTACATTGAACAAAAATGTATTTTATTTTTTTATTTAACAAAAATGTATATTTTTGTTCTCTTCCTTCTTTTACTTAAACAAAACGAATCCTTATTCTTCTATTCCTTTACTTAAACAAAATATGATTCGTTCTTTAACTTTTCTTTTAAACAAAATATGATTTTGTTTCTTTAGCTTTTCTTTTAAACAAAATATGATTTTGTTTCTTTAACTCTCCTTATAACAAAATTTGAATCTTTGCTCACCAATCCTAATGCGACAAAATAACGATCAAAAATGTATTCTTTTTACTGAAAAGGATATTGCCTCAAAATTTGTTTTTTTTTTTTTTTTTTTGAAAAAGAATTTAACATCAAATATTGTTCTTTTTGGTGAAAAAGAATTCAACATCAAAAATTGTTCTTTTTGGTGAAAAAAGAACTTAACGTCAAACTTTGTTCTTTATAATCTCATCAACAAAAGAAATGTAAATTTTGTATTCACTAATCATATTTTGACAGAAATATGTTATTTTATTTATTAATCATATTTTGGCAAAAATATGGTTTTCTATTTATTAATTATGTTTTTACACAAAAATGGTATTTTATTCTAATGCACTATTCTCTAACAAATATGTTATTATATTCTCTCCTTTTCTTTCTAATGTGTTAGTTATACAAAAATGTTATTTTTACTTCTATCGTAACGTTTTTATGAAGTGTTATTTTAATTTACACAAAAATATTCAAATCAAACAATGTGATTTTTATTCACACCAAAATATCCTAACCAAGAATGAACATCACAATCATCAAAATCCATAAACAACCATTCCATACATCACAGATTCAGAATTAATCAACATACATGCATCGAATTTAAATAGCGATAAATAATTAATATTTTTAATTATTTTTAAATATAGAAATCTCACATTGCGGTTCAGATCAGAAATTTCCTTGAATTTTGATTAGCTCTATTTCAGTCCTAGTCTGCATCATCATGTAGATCTTGTTCCCACGATTCTAATGTGCTCAGTTTCGTCCAATTCTGTTACTGTTTGCAAAAGTTGTCGTAGTTTAAAGTTTGAATAATTATCAATGTAATTTGTTAAAATAATTAATTTAATTACCTAGCCTAATCATCCCCGTTAAGGCCTTCTCCTTTGTTATCTTCTTCAGGATAAAACCCGCATCACCGAACCCAAACTTCGCCTCCTTCCATGACTGTCGCACGCCACTCGAAGAGACCAGGACCAGATCGTCGCCCACCACGACGTTGACCTTCGCGAGCTCCGCCTGCGCGCCCAACGCCGCCTCGCTCGCACGCGTGTGCCCACCAGAAATCGCCCCCCAACCGGCGATGTTTGCGCTCCAGAAACTCGAGAACCACTCAACGGTTTTTCATCAAAACCGTATGAAATGATAGAGCATGTGAATCTCAGCAAATTTGGTTTTGGTATTGGATTTATTTTCAAGATGGATTGAGGAATTTTGATGAATCAAAATTGGAGAATTTGGGCCATCGGTTTTAAGTGATGGCGGCTGAACAAATGGGTATTAGGGTTGGGTATGGGATACGGTGTATAGTTGGGTATTTATATACGTATTCTGATTTTAATTTATTTAATTCCATTTTATTCAAATAATATCAGTTTAACACCACGAACTCCAAATCAAACCCAACGAGTGTCGCCCCTAGCTAATAACCCCCGTCCCGGACACAATGGAATATGTTTCGTAACCGAGTTCGGCTGTTACGATATGTTTTTCTTTAATTATAATTATGAATCATTTAATTATTAAATTCAAACGTACATTTTAAATTACCGGGGCCACATACGGACTCTAAAAATTACAGAAAAAAATATATTTGGCTATGTTTTGACGATACGGTTCTAACAAGACTAATTTCGTTGAATTCTGAGACTGTTTGAAAAATGGCTATTTTTAAGCTGATTAAATTTGACCGAAATTGACAAAACACAGTTTCTTTTGTCACGCTCACATATTAATTCGAAAAATTCTAAAAATTGAAACCTAGCAATAAGATGACATTCCGGTTCCAATAAAAGTGGTTTCGTCGGAAACAGAGGTCGTTTGAAAATTGACTATTTTCAGTGGCTTTAATATTATTTAAAATTGAAAATGTTAAATTCTGGCACATTTTCCAACAAAATTCTTTAAAATAAAAATTTTAAATTGGCCCTGATTTTCCGGGTTGTTACAATCTCCCCCACTTAAAACTTTTCGTCCCCGAAAAGGAACAAAGTCGAAAGTGGTTTGATTAGTCAGCTCTACGTTCGATCTGGCTTCCATTCTCCAACTTTTCAGTTTCTGAGAATTTTCAAATTTTCAAAAATTTGGCTAACACCCTAAATTTTCGAAAAATTTCGCCATAACCTCCCCTGCACCGGGAGCATCGGGGAATTTCAAATAGCTTCCCCGGTCCTTCAGATCTCAAAAAGAAAAAGAAAAAGCCAAGCGGCTAGCCAATAGGCTCATAAAATCATCATCACCCAAACAAAACAGTAAATTATGTAGTAAACATGTACCTATTTGTCGGGCAAACAAATTTTATTCTTCGGCTCTAGCCTCTTTGCTATGACCTGTTCAATGATATACATGTATGCAAGCAGATGCGACCAATTTTCAATATAGTTCAATATTTGGTTCAATTAGGCTAAATGGTTCAAAATTAGCAAACAGGTAAACCAATCAACACAAACATCAATCAATTAATTGATTATATTTCCAATTTTATATATTTAAAATCATATTTTCTAAAACCAGATTATATATATAATTACAAATACGTCATTTATAAACAAATAACTCTGGACTCATTCTGGGGCATTTCTAACCCCATCTCTAACGAGTCACTCATTCTAGAATGCTACTGATTCTATCTCTAATGAGTATTCTTATTGGACATTACTAATCCAATTCTCTGATGAGTCTTTTGTTCAGTTCTAACGAGTTGTACCCCAAAGATTTGAGCTAACCAGAGCTCTGATACCAACTGTAAAGACCCGAAAATTCCCGCTCTTTGAATCGACCATAAACCACACAGGTCTGACCCAAAGGTTGGAAATCTTCGAATACTTTAACTTTGGGAATACAATACATCAGAACAATAACAGCAGACTTTTATTACATTATAATAATGTTACATCAGAGTACAGAATATATCAGAGTACATTGAAATAAAATTACAGCGGAAGATAAACTACAAAAGATTTAATACATTAAATAAAATACAGTAAACAGCGGAAGACTACTAAGCTCTGGACACAGCTTTAGGCTTCGATCCAGGATCCTGCTAAAAGAATAGATATCTGCAAAAAGCTACTCGACTGCCCGTATGGAAAAGAGGGCACCCGAGTTTGCAAAGTGAAACAAACTACGAGTCAGTCATGGGACTGGTGTGAGAATTCTAAACTAATATAACTAATAAGACAAATCCAAGGACCACGCCACTTTCGCGGAACGGGTTTACTCCTATGGATTGCCAGTGCATAAACTAAAGTAAATCGAGAAATAACGCAATGTCTTTTTGGAAAAATGAAACCATTATAAGACCCAGGTCCCATCACACAATGCAACGCACACCAAAGGATAGGGTTTTACCTTATAATGGTCAAAAGATGCTTGATACGTATAAAACGGATTTGATATTATTATTAGTGTATATATGTTTTAATAAAAAGATTTGAATCATAAGTATCAATCCTAGACGGCATGGTTACCATATAGCATGTCGCCAATACTAGTTCTACAATCAAAACCGCAAGGGCGTATTGGAAATTTGGATTCCATCATGAGTCGAGGCTAGGGGCAAGATCCTCTCCGATTCGAGACACTCTAGCAAATGCCTCAGGATTCCCCGCAGTGAACCCTTGGAAGCGGTAGGGCCGGTCCCCGCCTATGGGCAGTGGATTAGTTATGCCTGAACACACGTTTCCCGGTCCCTTTGGACCTATAGTATGACCACCAACGGCCTATAAAAATAACGAGGCGCCTCAAAATCCATCATCCACATAAGTAAAATGTCAGCGCTGGTAGGTCCCTGACATCACTCTAGCTAGAAAGAAACGTGTGCACTCCCTACGGTCCGTATCCCGTTTTTGACTCATACCGGGGTGTGAGGCTCGCGAAGTCACGATATACACAAAGCTATGCCTAAATAGACTATGCTTTGATCAT
>JASFAX010001703.1:0-49325 GCA_030737875.1 Allium sativum | reverse complement strand
AGGCTTCCACGTATGATATAGATAGATATTCTCCCTGTGTCGCTGCCGGTCACTACGTTGGGCATTAGTAGTGTACCTTCCTTATTTTGCTTTAAAGACAGATTTTAAAAGTTGTAATAATGAGGATGTGGAACATAAGCTGTATTTGGATTTTCCGCTGCTATGATGGTTTAGTTTTCAGCTTATGCACTGTCTCGCCTGTTTTATGTCAAGTATGTTATTATTATATTTTATTCCATGCACTGTGAGACATTCTACAGGTTCCTTGCTAGTTCAAATTCCCTTCTTTCCTTTCTTTGGCGACCGTCCCGTGCTGGTTGGACATTGGCACAGCGTACTTTCATTGGAAATGCCGGCTGGTGCGGGGCGGACCGTCACATTTGGTATCAGAGCTCTAGGTTGCGTAGTTAACCTAGGGAAGACACCAGAGAGATATAGTACGTATATGAGAGTGCGTGTTTGTGATATTTTGGTTTTCAAAATCTATATATATACTATTAGTATATTTAAGGATTAAGTCGCACTGTACTGGCACCACTGAAGAGATGGTTAATCATTTTCTCCTTACAGATTGAACGATGAGCCGATATTCGAGGGGTACAGGTAGAGGAGGTAATAATGGGAATGCTCCTGATATGAGGACGATGTTCATTGACCTCATGAGAGAGATTCTTAGGGATGTTCAGAGGGCAGCTCCTAATGCTACAAATGGTTGTGGTGCAGCGGTGCAGGCGCCTAGGGCCGATTTCGCCATGCTATGCAAGGATTACACTAGCCTTGTTGGGAAGTTGTTCCATGGAACGGAATCGGCTACAGAAGTTCAGGATTGGTTGGATAGGTGTGAGCGTATCTTCGAAGACTTGGGTTTTGAGGATGCGATGAAGAGAAAGCTAGCATCCCGTCAGCTGTAAGGACGGGCGATGAATTGGTGGAATGCTATTAAGGCGGCTACTCTAGAGGAACAGGTTACATGGGATCAGTTTAAGGCCATATTCAGTGATAAGTTTATCCCAGCTGCTCAGAAATCAGAGTTGTTTAGGAAATTTCTGGAGCTTAAGCAGAATGGTAGGGCAGTCTCAAAGTACATTGCAGAGTTCGATACTTTATCGAAGTATGGATTAACCCTTATCAATATTGCCGAGAAGAAGAACGAGAAGTTTATAACTGGTTTGGATTGATACTTTGGGGAGAGGCTTATTAACCACATCGATGAGACGTTTGAGCCGATTGTGGGGAAAGCTTTGAGATCAGAGAGTCTATACCCTAAGTCGAAGACTGAGGTTGCATCTGCAGAAGAGCCAAAGCCGCAAGAAAGCAGTGGAGGCAAGAATGGTTCTCAGAATAAGAGAAAGCAGAATCAGACCAAGGATGGCCAGAAGAAAAAGAATAAGAAAGATGCGGAGTGCTTTAGCTGTGGCAAGAAGGGCCATTATGTGAAAGAATGTCGAGCAAAGCCAGCGGACATGAAGTGCTTCAACTGTGGCCAAGCGGGACATCATAAGGATAAATGTCCGCAACCCCCTAAAGAAAAGTAGATTGTGAAAGCATATGCTATCAATATTGTTCCTTCTTCGTCGAATGCCCAAACTGTGGCGGAGAAGGGAAAGAATGTCGTCATTCAAGGTATGCTTTCTGTTTATGATGTTCCTATTCGAGTATTGTTTGATACCGCGGCTTCCCGTTCCTTCATATCTGTGACCTGGTAGATAGGTTGGGATTGGAACCCGAGTGTAATGACCCAAGGATTTTCGGCCCGGAAATCGACATGAATACCTTTACCGTAATCCCATGTCGACCTTCCAAACACCGAAAACACTGGATAGTCATTAGAAAGAAATTAGAGGGTGAGATAAGAAAGAAAGAAATAATAGAATAGAAGAAGAAGAAGAACCAACACAACATAATCAGAGTCTCACATCGCAGCGGAACAAAATATAATATAGAAATAAATCTTTACTAAGAGCTTTAAATAAAACTTACAATATCAGAGTACATCAACATCACTGGACAATTATAATAATGTGTCCCATATACAACACATAGCGGAATAGTAGCTATATAATATCATACGTCTGAACACCTCCAGCTCGTCTCTTCACAGCATTCGATAACCCGAACCTGTACACCCGGGCTAACCCGAGCATTTACAAAACACCGGGTCAGTCTGCTGAACCAGAGTGAGAAAAACTCGCACAGTATTAGGGGTATCACATAACTTGATTTTAAAGTTAAAATCATTTCGAAAGAAAAGGATAATCGTAAGACCAAATCCACACATAAATACGGACGGTTTTTACCTTACGATAACCCAAAACATTTTTGAAACCAATATCCTTTCTGATATTATGATAGTGTCTAAATACAAGTAAATATCAATCTAGCGGAACGCTTGCATCTCACGCTCCACATATATATAGCATACAATCAAAACCGCGGGCGCTTATTGGAGATTGGATTCCAACTATGACCAGGTATGGGACCAACTGCCGATAGTGTATCTCTACAGGCGAATACACTGGGTTCAACAGGAACGTCTTGCAACCCGGCCCACACATGACCAACCACTCATTTCACTTGAGTGTATCGAATGTATATCACCAATGATTGGGATCAACAACCGTTTCCTGAAAAAGGACAGCATCGAAATATAGATTAAAGAAGCAAAAGGAATTTCTCTAGATAGGTGATTATACACCCTAATGGGAGCGACCCATATAGCCATGTTGCCTGCCCGATTTTTGTCATTCCTTGGTTGATGAGGCTTGAGGTTTAGATTAACTTTTGGAACACTTGGTCACCCTTCACTTTGAATGCCACATCGTCAGATCCGCTAGATATCACTAATTGACGTCCACAAAAATACTCTAGTTGGGAGCTAACCAACTATGTCACGTTTGAAGAAATCAACGTACGTGATCCTTTGGAAATACTCTGTAAAACACTCGTCCATACAAGTCATCTAGGAACAGGATGAACCGAAGGTACTCTTTTACTGCATCCAATATACGAATCACCCCACGGATCAGTAGCGAGAAGTCCTTGCAACCCGTAGATTCCAACCACGATAGAACCACAGTTTATCTCTGGTTGCAATCCTAGAGATTTTTAGCGGTCCTTCCGTTTAACGAAGATCCACGGTCTTCAATGCTCGATCTCAATCATCTTCTAATATCTTCACGTATTTGTTGGTCGGAATGGTTTTAAAATATAAATTCGATCTCGGTCTTTCCATAACAACAATCGTATTGGACAGATTTGATAGTCGATGATTTAACTATCAAAATAAATGGTGTTTCAATCATGACAACCTAATGAGTTCACTGGTTCAATATTCGGCATCACTTGGCCTTTTTTAATCAAAACAAACTAATTCGCTTCTGTTTAATTAAAACTTCTAACTCTTTTAATATTTAAAACACGATAATTAAATTCTTATATACTAATGTTCTTAAAAACAATTCTTAGTAAAATAACTTATAACCGTATTCACTTTCCACTTAATCCTCCTTTCAAAAACATTGGTTACATCATTCTGTATTATTTAACTTGGGAAAGCTGTTTAACTTATTATTCGTAAACAGCGTTACGCAATATCGTTTATTTCATTCTTGAAACAATAACTAATATTTATTAGTATAAAATAAGACTAACTTTACATTTCCATTACTTCGGATCTCTCGTTATATATTTTCCAATTTTCACCAACGGTTGCATTATTATTTCCCTAATGGAAAAAAATAAATTATCACTAACCTCTCTTACGATTACCAACTAATATTATCTTCAGATAATCCTGAAGTCGTTTAAGTTGGGATATTTTAATTACCTCTCAGACCTTGATCAACAACGATATTATCTTCAGATAAATATAAGTTGTAATCAAAAACCCATATTCCATTCCAGCCTCAAAACAAATTTCATTTTAACTATTTAAAATATAGTTTCACAAACCTTCTTTCTTAATTCTATAATTCTATAATTAAGAACTTTCTTATCAACAACACCTTTTTAACTCCGCCTCTTTAAACAAATTTCTTTAAAAAAAATCGGATTTGGTTATACAACCCTATGTAACACTTCTTTACCCAAATTCACACTTACCGATCTCCTTTCCAATCTATTCAACCATTCCATGCCTTGGAAATCTCATTACATTTTTCCCCTTTTTACTTGATTTCATTTTTAAGTAACGTTAATGTAAAATTAACACCTTTACACTTTAAATCTCATTTACACAACTCTGGGTTAATATGAACCCTTATGTTCTCAATTCCTTTTACTTAACTCAAATATTAAGTAAACATTTAATTTACTCTCTCATATTCGCTTAAACTTCTCTTTATAACTTTGTTATAAAAATTCAGATTTTAAATATAAAACCCTTTAATAAACTTCTTTCACCATTCCACTCTATTTTGCTTCACTTTGATTACTCTTTAAATGAATTTCCATTTAAAAGGTACTTCCCTCAACTATTATTATTTAAAATAATAATTTACTTTAATCACTAAATACTTCAGTAGTTAATTTCTTTATTACTAAAATAAATAGTGAATTCCCTTTTTAAACCTTATTAAAACTAAAACAATGTTCATTAAACTATTTTATTAGATTAATTCAAATCAAACTAATTTAAATCAATTCCAATTACAATGGTTGACTTAGTCAACTCAAGGCGGTTTTATCTTGTTAACCCATTCCAATTCATCCTCACTTTAAATTAATTAATTTAAATAATTCCATTAAATAAATTCTTAACAAACCAATTATCCACATTCTAAGCATTACGGTTAATTTTTATCCCCATATTCATATATCTAATTAATATCAGATTTACTTTGTAAAATCAATTTATAATAAATCACAGTATTTAATATATAAAATATTTATTTATTTCCCATTTATAAACTTTTATTCAAAATAATATATTTAAAAATCTATCTCCAGTTATAAAATAAATTTTATAACCTCATCTCTATCGACTCACCTGACGGTGAATCAATATTTATAAAATGATTGATTTTATAGGCCATACGCTGCCAAATACTCCACCAATACCGCCCATTGGTTTAAACTAACAGATGTTGAATATTCAATAGTAAACAATCAAATCAATCACCCCAAACAGGATAGTTCATATATGATAATAAATAATTTATTTGAGGAATCCGGTTGGATCCCTCCAACTTGTTCTCCCCTGTATTCAAAACAATTATCACAAACTAGATCATTCAGTTTCATTTAACTGATAACAACAAATAACGTCCAATAACATCAACCACACGCCATTTAAACAATTCAACAGCTTAAACACGTTTATTTTATAAACGTGACCAACCAAGGTAAGTTACCTTTATTGGAACCCATCGTTAAAATAACGATTTGGTATTTCACTGAAATTAAACAACGGTTTAATTTCATCAGTTAAATCAACAAAAATTATAATACCAGTAAACAGTTAACCATTAGCAAACAGAGCACACATAATAAAAACCCAATTTATATAAAATATAAATGGGAAAATTGAGTGAGTTTAACTCACCTTGAGTTGCGTTGTTACAATAACAACTGATTTGATTTAATTAAACTCGCGTTTAATTTAACTGGGATTTCAAGCTACATTCTACTGCATCCGTTTCTGTTCCAGAATGTAGATCTCATTCTTACAGCCCCGGCATCGCTTGTTGTGTTCCATTCTGATCATATACAGAATAGATATTAACTATTTAAGTTAACGATACATATCATTAAATTTATAAATTCCTAGATTATTGTTTAATAAAACTAATTACATTCTAAGGATTTGTTTACTTCCCAACCAAGGTTTTAAGTTAATCGAAATTCTATTTAAGGTTAATATAAACTGGATTAATAATTTAACCATTAATCCTTTAATTCTGTTTTAAATTAAACTGATTAAAATTAAAACTAATTAACTACTTAAGGACGATTTAACTATTAATTAGAATCCGTTAATTACATTGGGATTAAAAAGGAAGGGCCAACAGTTCTCAGCTCGTCCCAATGTTTATCTCCAGTTCGTTCCTGCTCTTACCTTACTTCACACCGAATTAAACCCTGCATCAAATCCCAAAATATGATTTAAGTTAATTAATTATGTAAACTAGTTACTGTTTTAATGAGGTTAACAGACCAATTATCTCGTCCAGTTTTTCCTTGCGCAACGCTTCATTCCAGAATTTTTGATGTACTCTCCAAAACCCATCCTGCGTTAGCTAATTCCCATACTTTAAGTACAGGTCCGATTCCAAATACTGATAACAGCAGGTCGATTATTGCTCAGGTCCTCCTCATCATTACTGAATCCTCCACGCTGACTTTTCTCTCTGGAAACAAAAGAATGGCCAGATTAATATACCAAGTTAACATTATTAACTAACTCCTTAATTTAGTTTTAGTAACTATTAATTACGAAATAAAAGGTTGGCCACTCCAGATTCCTTCAAAACCGTTTACTTCGCTCCCTCTCGCATCAGACTTCCGCTGCCAAAATATCCCTCACGTCGCGCCAACCTGAGCCAACCGAAACTGATCCATCATCACCACTTGACGCGCCCCACCCTACTCCGTATTTACACCCAATATCGCCACTTCCAGGTCAGCCCATCGTCGGCACTAACCCCACGAAGCTGCCACTTTCCTGGCGCCCTACCGGCCACAACGATGATCAGAATCTGATGATCACGGGTCAGATTAAAGCCCTCCATTCACCGATCATTTATGTGGAAGGAGTTTGTCGATTTATTTTGTGGATTTGGATCAAATTTGGAATCAAAGTTGGAAGCTTTCAGACCATTTATTTCGATGGTGGCGACTGAAATGAACTACATTGACTGCAGTGGAGTTTTGACGAACGAACTAGAGTGTAATGAGTGTATGTTATATATATAAGGAATAATAAAAGAATATTTTAATTTTAACGAAACTTCGCGCTGAAGTAACACATAAAACTAACCACAAACGACTTCCGTTTTCTGATAAAAAAGCTATTCTTGGCAAAAAAAACATTCCGGACCTAATGGGACAGATTTCATCGAATTCCGACATCGTTTGAAAAAAATTCCTTTATAAAACCAGAAAAAACACGCATTTAATTTTTCCACGATCACTAGATAAATCAAATCAAATTGAAACTTTGAAATCCTACAATAATTAATTAATAAGAACCCAACGGCACTAGTTTCGTCGCATTCCGAGACTGTTTCCCGGCACGCTATTTTTTCATGCACCGCAATGCCATTTTAGACACCAAATTACCCGGTCTCCAAAAATAACAAACTAAATAGCTATCCTGACTCTAATCCATGATACGAACTCGACGGAATTAGTTTCACGGCTTAATTCGATCATCTGTTCAAGTTACACTCAAATATCCCTTTATTAATTTAACTACGCGTTATAGAAAGTGGACGGGCGTTTACGACTACCGTGGTCACATACGACATCGGTTTGCCACGCAATTCAACACCATGCAATATTTTAACGTTATGGTTCCAATGAAACTGATTTCGTCGAAAACGGAGCCTGTTTGCGAAATGGCTATTTTAAAGGCCTATAATTTAATCAGAATTTCCATAGTGACTATTTCAAATTTTGATTTGACCATAACTTTCTATCTATAACACGAAATCTGAATTTTTCTTTTCCATATGAAAATTATAATTAATATGATTACAACGTTTCTTGTTTCACAGAGATCCGACTTATATCGGATCATGTATATCGATGTGAAGTTCAAAACTCCATATTACGAACTACCACGCGATTTCGAGCTCGTTTTATATTATAAATAAAATTAACGTTAAAACTTCGTTTTTAATAACGAATTAAATATTAAAATCCATTAATACTCAAAATATAATATTCTAAAATAATAAATTAAATAAAATATTTGGCTACCAAAAATATGGGATGTTACACCGAGATATTCGATAGACCTTTAGCGGTGACGAACCTGATTGGTGGTTCAACTAGCCTTAGCATGATTTGTCGTAATGTGGTCTTATCGAGTCATGGATGCATGTTTGTTTGTGATTGCTTTATTTTGGGCTTTACTGGGCTTGGCATTATTTTGGGAGTCGATTGGCTCCAAAGATACAGGGTGGTGGTAGACTGTGAGGGCATTTTGGTGACAGTTAGAGCGGATGATGGGCGAAGGGTAGTGTTTGGTGGTCCACCTATTGATGGGGTAATGGCTAGTTTTCTAAATTCCCTCGACATCCCGCATGATGAGTTGTCAGATGTGCCCGTGGCTGGCTAGTATCCGAACATCTTCGACGAAGTGACCGGACTTCAACCACACCGAGAGATTGAGTTTCGTATTGATTTAGTGAAAGATGCCAGACCTACTGTGATGCCACTTCGTCGTATGGCACCAAGGGAGCAGCGAGAGCTCGAGGTGCAAGTAAGCGATCTTTTGAAGAAGGGATTTATCAGAAGAAGTGTTTCTAAGTGGGGAGCACCAGTTGTGTTTGCTACCAAGGCAGATGGTTCCCTTCGATTGTGTGTGGACTACCGCGAATTGAATAAGGTGACGAGGAAGAATAAGTACCCTCTACAGCGGATAGATGATTTGTTTGATCAGTTGAGTGGCGCGAGAGTGTTCTCCCAGTTGGATCTCGCGACAGGTTTTCATCAACTTAGAGTGGAAGCTAAGAGTATAACTAAAACGGCCTTTCGGACGCCGTCTGGATTCTATGAGTGGTTGGTCATGCCATTCAGGTTGATCAATGCACCAGCGTATTTTGTGGATCTTATGAATAAGGTATTCAGGGATAAATTGAATAAGTTTGTTCTTGTGTTTGTAGACAATATCTTGGTTTATTCGAGGATAGAGGAAGAACACAAGGAACACTTGAGGATAGTGATGGAGGTGTTGAGAAAACACCAATTGAAAGCAAAGTTTTCTAAGTGTCACTTCTGGAAGAGGGAAGTGAGATTCTTGGGCCATGTTGTTTCAGAAAATGGTATTGCCGTGGACCCTGCGAAGTTGGCTACGGTACAAGATTGGTCTATGCCCAAGAATGCAACAGACATAAGAAGTTTCTTGGGATTGGCTGGATATTATCGTAAGTTTATCGAAGACTTCTCCAAGGTAGCAGCACCGTTGACTTAGTTGACCAAGAAGAATCAAGCTTTTGTTTGGGACAAAAAGTGCGAGAATGCATTCAAGAGTCTAAAGGAAAAGTTGACATGTGCACCAGTGTTATTCATTCCTAAGGGGAATGAAGAGATGACGGTATACACAAATGCATGTGGTACCGGGCTAGGTGTTGTATTGATGCAAGGAAGCAGGGCTGTACCTTATGCTAGTCGGCAACTAAAACCGCATGAGAAAAGATATCCTACCCATGATTTGGAGTTGGCAGCGATCGTGTTCGCATTGAAGATGTGGAGGCATTATCTCTTGGGAGAAAGATTCGAGTTGTTCACCGATCATAAATTGTTAAAGTATCTTTTCTCTCAGATGGATCTAAATCTCCGACAGCAAAGATGGTTAGAATTCTTGGCTTCCTATGATTTCGATATCACATATACACCAGGAAAGGGCAATGCGGTAGCTGATGCATTGAGTAAAAGACATGCCAGTTTAGGGGCTATGTTTCTAGAATGGAAGTTTGACGATCAGACCCACTTTGATTGAGCGGATTGGTTCCAGTCAAAGGGACGATCCTAACCTATTGGAAATCATCTCAAAGTTAGAGATGGGAATCGACGAAGAGATGAACAAGTATGGGCTTGATCAAGATGGATGGCTTAGAAAGAATGGAAGACTAGTTGTGCCCAATGTCAAGGGATTGAGAGATGAAGTGCTTAGAGACGGTCATCACTCAAAACTGATTATACATCCCGGTGGTAATAAAATGTATCGAGACATGAAGCAAACCTGCTACTGGGAAGGGATAAAAAGAGACGTTGGGAAGTTTATATCCAAATGCATGAACTGCCAACTAGTTAAAGCTGAGCAAAAGAAGCCTAGTGGTTTGTTACAGCCATAGGAAATTCCCGAATGGAAATGGGAACAAGTCTCAATGGATTTCATTGATGGGTTACCAAGAACTAGATCGGGCCATGATAGCATTTGGGTTATTATGGACCGATTGACTAAGAGTGCAAGATTTATACCCGTCAAGTTGAATAGAACGGCAGCTAAGTTAGTGGAACTATATATGAAATGGGTAGTGAGATTTCATGGAGTACCTAAAAGCATTGTGAGTGATCAATTCTACATGTTTGATCCATTTTAATATATCAAATTGTTATTTTGGTGTTTATGGTCAATTCTACATGTTGCTATGACTGTATGGTATGCTTTTTGATTGTTTAGAATAGTTAGAATGGTCGAAAACATCGTCGTGTTGCGTAAAAACAGTCGCTGGAAAAATATGTAAGAGC
The DNA here is from genome assembly GCA_030737875.1 of Allium sativum. Lineage (NCBI taxonomy): Eukaryota > Viridiplantae > Streptophyta > Magnoliopsida > Asparagales > Amaryllidaceae > Allium > Allium sativum. The sequence goes on along the minus strand of JASFAX010001703.1, from coordinate 38,909 downwards.
CAGCCCGGATCGGATCGCCACTACCCGACCCCGACCCGATCGTAGAGCACTACCCGACCCGAACTGTGGGTCACCTACCCTTCACGAGTCGAAGTACGAACCAAATGATGGAACTTGCCATGAAATAAGTCATGAACCGTGTTGGGGCACTACAAGCCAGAGCCAGAAGCCACGGACTAGACCACGAGCCATCAGGGGAGCATTGCCACGAACCGACCCGATGGTCACGATCCATCATGAGCTGGAAGCCATCACGAGTCGAGGATAGGAGGGCGAGCCACGAACCGAAGCTAGGAGGGGCAATCCACGAGCCGAGAAACCTGGTCACGAACCGTAGTGCCATGAATGAAGGAGTCACGAATCGAGCATATCTGAGCTGAAGTATGGACACGAATGGAAACTGAAGTGCGAACGAGATAATGACCAAACCCGAGATGCAAAGGTAGTCCAAATGGGAGGTAGAACTCAGGATCCAGTTGGGAACCAACGAGTTAACTTCATGAGTTGGGCTTCGCTGCGGGACGTGTGCTAAGGAGTTATTGACGTCCATAACTTTGATTCACCACCGAAAGACGAATGTTAAGCTACGGATCAGTGTAGTAGGGTAGTTATTACTTCATTGGGCAGAGTGATCGTAGCATGGCTATGAGCCAGTGTAGTGGAGTTATCAAGACTCCATGGGGCAGAGTGGACATAGCAAAGTATTAGTGGTTACGGATCATTGCAGTGGAGCCGTCACGACTCCATGAGGCAGAGTGATCGTAACAAAGTATTGGGTAATCAAAGCGGTGGATATCGTATGCTTTACGCACTGGGTGAGAGATGTGAGGATGGTTGCTATGCTTGATTGTTTGACATCATTATGACATGCATACCCCCACCCCCGTATCCTTTACACCATATGTTAGTGGCACCTTAGAGTATTGTACGGTATGTTGTGCTAACTCTTTGGTTGCAAGTCCAGGTTCAGGTATGGTTTAATATACCTGTTATTGTTCTGTTTTGCTGCTTATCGCTCGTACCAGACTTTTGTCTGACCCAGAGTTTTATGTCTCTTCTTATTACTCTGGGTGCTCTTAAATGGGCAGACTAGAGACATGTCAGGTGACTATGCACGAGTAGCTGTGCTGGAGACGAGCAGGAGGCTTCCACGTATGATATATATAGATATTCTCCCTGTGTCGCTGCTGGTCACTACTTTGGGCATTAGTAGTGTACTTTCCTTATTTTGCTTTAGAGACAGTTTTTAAAAGTTGTAATAACAATGATGCGGAACATAAGCTGTATTTGGATTTTCCGCTGCTATGATGGTTTAGTTTTCAGCTTATGCACTATCTCGCTTGTTTTATGTCAAGTATGTTATTATTATATTTTATTCCATGTGCTGTGTGACATTCTACAGGTTCCTTGCTAGTTCAAATTCCCTTCTTTCCTTTCTTTGGCGACCGTCCCGTGCTGATTGGACATTGGCACAACATACTTTCATTGGAAATGTCGGCCGGTGCAGGGCGGGCCATCACAGATTGTTTCAAAAATCGGTTTATATTCAAGATAGAATGTTATTTCAAATCATAATGCCATAGTCCTTTCAAAATCGATTTATATTCAAAGAAGAATATATTTTATTTCAAATCTCAATCTGAATTAACGGTTTAAATCGAGAACAATTTTAATTTAGGGAAGAATTACAAAATCTTTAATAGCTCGAATATAGTTAATTATAAATGAACCCTTTTTATGAAATTATATATATTAAAATAATTAAAATAAAAATAAAATAATTTAAATCACTATATGTATCTACACATATATTAAATGCTTTACTAAAATAATCTTTATATAAAAAATAATATAATAAGCTTTATTTCAAATTATAGGTATATAATAATGCTTTACTAAAATAAAATTTTTAAATAATAAATATAATATAATTTATCTCAAAACCATGAGTATATATCTATAGTTAACTAAACGTGAAACCATAATTATTTCTTTCTTATCAACTTTCAATGACTTGAGATTTATCTCAGCTTCGATGAAGTTTATTTCCTTTCCACATCTCTATTTCAAAACAACATTCAATCCGACCTTTCGAGTTAAAGGGACTTAAATTCATATTTAATCCAAATCTCGAACACTTCCCAAAAATCATCGAATACTCTTATTTTAAATTAAATCAAAAGAGAATTATTAAATTCATCTTTAAACAAATTAAATTTGAGTAATCAAATCGTATTTAAATCACATTTCCAAATCTCCAGTTAATTTTGGAATAATTGCTTTAACCAATTCAATGAACATTTTGGTGTCGGTATCAATGCAGTAACCAATTTAAAATCAAACATCCATCACAACCATGTCATCCAAATGGTAAATATTATCTCATTTCACTAGTTAACAAAGGTCAGTAAAACTTTTACTTGAAATTTAATTTAATTAAATAACTAGTTATCGGGTTCAATTTGCACATCAACACACTTGCATGTCAATTTTAAGCAACCAAACAACACTCAATTTCAACCATACAACCAAACTTATTTCATAATCTAATTTAATAAATACGGGAATAATTCAGTTAATTGTGAGCGAGAAATTCACTCACCTTTGGGTCTTTAGTTGATCAAACGTCCAACCAAAATCCAAAATTTTACAGTCTCCAAACGCATCCCCACCAGTACCAGAACGTCCGCAATTTCACCACGATCCCAACGCAACAAACCGCATCCGAATCCGAGTTCATATACAATAGTTATTTAGGTTAGAAGTTATATGATATGTAAACATATATAATTTAAATAAAATACACAAATAAAATACCACGTCAGCACCGGAACCCTTGTTCCCGCTTCATCATTGAAAATGCTATAGTAACCCATGGAGAAAAATAAACCAACCGCGTCAACTTTGACCGATTCCCCACCGCCATTCTGACCACCGTTCGAGCTCAATCCTCCACCGTTCTCCTCCCCTAACGTAGCCGCATCTCCCCTCCTGAACCGACAGCCTCCGGTCAACCAAGCTCATCGCGCTGCCGCCTCCAACGAAGACCAAAACGGACCTTAAAACACGAATTCCCGCCTCCTCCGACCATACTACGACCTGCGACCACCATAGATCAACTCCCCAGGCCATCATCTACAAAACCCATAAGCCAATTTCTTTGGTTGAAGCTTAAATCAAAAACGCCCAAATTTCGGCTTTAGATTCCGAAAAATAGCCCCTTTGACCACAAATTCTGACAAATCCTCTCACTGCATGTCGAAAAAAATCATACCCGCAGCTTCGTATCATCGAGCTCTTCGAAATGATATATAATTTGCTAGGTTTTGCAGAGATTTGAATTTAAAGTTAGAATTTTTCTTTGAATGAGGGTTGTAATTTAATTTCAGCTATTAGAGAAAGAAATAGGCAGATGGAAAATATGCATATAATGGAAATGGGCTGATGAGTGGAAGTGAAATTTTATTTATATATATAGAAGGCCCAATATGAGAAATAAACGATTATCAATTACCTTGATTTCATTCACGTTTTATTCCGTACGATCAACTGACAAGTACGATTATAACGAAATTTGAAACTCTACAATAATTCACCGTTCCGGATCCGATGGAACTGATTCCGTCGGATCCCGAGACAGTTGCCAAAATAACTAATGTTCACAGCTAATTAATTAATAAAATATTGAATTATTCGCTTAACTGTTTAAATTCAATTTAAATATTTATTAAATTCCATTTTAATCCAACTACAACTTAAATAAAATTTATGAATCGATTTCACAAATTTTAAGTTCCCAAATTTGATTATTTCGAATTTTAAATTTCAATTGCGATTACAGATAAATGAACTTGATTTATCTTCAATCATTCTGATATTAAACTCAAAATTCCAACCTTTACCAAATAAAATTTGAATTCCCATTATGAATCAGACAACTCAAATTTATTTAATTATTAAATATTAAATATTAAATTCCAAATTACAACATTTCTAAATATAAACTCAGTTTTCAATCTGATTATACTCAATCCAAACGATCATCATTATTGTAATCAATCAAATTTTATTTTTAATTGATATTATTCGATTTATTTATTTTAAATTTAAATATACAGAAAATTATGGGGCGTTACATGTATTTCCCGTTTAACAAACTTAGGGTGCGTTCGACAACACAAATTGGACAGTTACCGGCTCCAGCGCATCAGTACTTTTTTAAATTTTAAATTTTCATATGTACAACACATATTTTTTCCAGTTAAATGACACACTCCTTTGCATTCAGTACTTTTAGTAGACGTCGTGCGGTACTTCTAGTAGAAGTACTACCGAATGCCCGTTAGTTCAAATGGAGTGCTTCACATACACGATGACGTGTAGCTTTTCTGTTTTGTCTGCCGTTACTGGCGTTGAGAGGTGAGAGATTATGGAGATTTTTTGCATCAATCCATCAGTCTTGGATATGGTGGAGATATGGTTATCTAAGTTATCAAGTGAGAAACTTCCGTTGTCGTCAATAGTGTGTTATATTTCTACATTTTATCAGTTTCTGTATTATTATCATTTAGTGTACTGTTATGTTTGGTTTACTTTATTATTTTGTTCTGCTTTAATGATACTTTAAATAAATTATAGAACAAAAATAAAAATGGTACGTTTAAACTCGCAAACGCATCTTCTGCTTAACTAAATGAACCGCTTAAATGATCAGTTAAATTTTTTCGCTAAAATACTTTTTTTTTTTTTTGAAAACCCAGGAGAACCCGACGGGTCGGAAAACTCCTGAGGAGGGTTCAGTAAAGCCGTCTGCTAATTCAAGCCCCCCATACTCCCGGATAAATTTATGTAGGATGGGGAAACGCATGATAGAAATCGAACCATCGACCCTTTACCAGGAAGTTAGACCTCTTTTCCACTGCGCCGCACCCGCGGACTTCGCTAAAATACTTTGTTTTTGCACATCCAGTTCAAATTCTCAGTTACAATTCCCACTTACGAGCACCGATTAATCGCCCATCCGGTCAGTTCGAACATTATTCAGTCTTTGTCGGTGCGAACAAAACAACGTTGCATACGAAAAGCCCTAAAACCCCAAATAAGAATTTCCCGCCAATCGATTTTGTTGCTAAATCCTCGACAACATCCCCTCCTCTATTTTGTGGATTGAGACTGTTGTTGTAAAATCCGAAAAAGCGACATAAGACAAAAATGGGCGACTCGATAAATTCCTATCATTCCTCCTCCTTCTATTCTTTAATTATTAACCTGCTTCGATTTTTTCATGGAGCAGAGTTGTCGCCCTTCTCCAGTTCGTTCAATTTTACAGGTAAAGTTTGACCCTTTTTTAATCCGAATGTTATAATATTGGTGTTAACTTTTAGATTCGATAGTGATATTATGCGTTGGTTTGAGGCATGAAAAGGAATATTTTGTTCAGTTGCTTGGGAATTTAGGTCGAGATGAAACTGCTAAGCAGTAGGTGACTAGTGATAGGCACATTTAGTTTGGTTGATGAGGAACCTTGTAAATATTACCTGCATTTGTTTACTTAAAAAAGAAGAAGAAAAGTTTTAAAAATTTAATGGTGCCCTTCTCTAGTTCCTTCAATTTTCCTGGTGAAGTTTGATCTTTTTGTTCTCTCCAAATGTTATAATATTGGTGCTAACTTTAGAGTCATGGTAATATTATGCTTTCGTTTGAGGGATATAAAGAAATATTTTGTTGAGTTGATTGGGGATTTAGGGTGAAATGAAGCTGGCAAGCAGCAAGAGTGTAAAAGTAGAAACTAAGTTTGGTTGTTGTAAAAATTATCTTTTGGTTTAAGTAGAAACAAAGTTCAGTTGATTGGGAATTTAGGTTGAAATAAAACTGCCAAGCAGTAGGAGTCTATAAGTAGATGTTCCAAGTTTGGTTTATGAGGATTCTTGTAAAGATTATTTACCTTTTGTTGTAGTTAGGAAAATGGGAAAAGGGATGAATTTAGGTCGAAATGAAACTAGTGCAGTAAGAGCCTGGAAGTAGATGATTATTTACCTGTTGTTGTAGTTAGGAAAATGGGAAAAACAATGAATTTAGGTCAAAATGAAACCGGTGCAGTAAGAGGCTAGAAGTAGACATACTAAGTTGTTATGTAACGACGGTCGGAACAAAGCCCTCATTCCTTGCACGCATATGAGCTGACACACAACTTCCATATAACAAAAGGAATCCCTGATGTTATGTGCCTACCAACTCATATTTGTACTCAACTCCTTCAATATATTTCGTGATGTGAGACTATTGTATCCAAACCATCATTCCTCCTTAACAACATGCGAGACAACCTAACAGTCTCACCCCTTGACTCGCATCCTACAAGTATTTTTTGAGAGCACTGCCTTGCATGCATGGCCCAGTCCGTAACCTTCGGCTCTGATATCACTGTTACGTAACGACGGTCAGAACAAAGCCCTCCTTCCTTGCACGCATATGAGCTGACACACAACTCCCATATAATAAAGGAATCCCTGATGTTACGTGCCTACCAACTCATATTTGTACTCAACTCCTTCAATATATTCCGTGATGTTGGACTATTGTATCCAAACCATATTTCCTCCTTAACAACATGCGAGACAATCCTAACATAAGTATGGTTGATGAGGAATCTTCTAAATACTTCATGCATTTGTTTTAAATACTAAATAGGCGTACTAAGTTTGTTTGTTGTAAGAATTATCTTTTGGTTTACGTTGGAAAATAGGAAAAAGGTCGAATTATCTTTTGATTTAGGTAGGAAAATATGAAAAAGGCCTAAAAATTCAACTGGTGCAGTAAGAGGGTAGAAGTAAACATACTAATTATGGTTGATGAGGAACCTTGTAAATACTATCTGCGTTGTTAACAGAGCTGACTCCAGGGGATGTCGGAGCAGACTGCCGCCTGGGGCAACCCCCCTACAGGGGGCAACAGGTGGTGCCGCCATGGTGAGTAATAGTACAACGAAAAGGATAAATATATAAAGATGATGTAGGTACATTAGGAAGTGTTGTGATCTCTTCTTCTTAGAAGATCACATATTTTCGATTTCAAAAAAAAAAAAAAAAAAAAAAAAAAAAAGAAAAAAAAAAAAAAAAGAAAAAGAAAAAATAGTACATTAGGAAGTGAGTGTGGCTGGGTTGGTTGTGTTCCTGTAAGAATTATCTTTTGGTTTATAGGTAGGGAAATAGGGAAAAAAAAGTCTTAAAAAACAATGGCATATGCAGGTTTTGAACCTGGGAGAAAAAGGACTAAAAATTCAACTGGTGTATAAGGTAAGTAGGCATACTAAATTTGTTTTGTTGTAAGAACCAGTTTTTTTTGCTTTAGCTAGGTAAGTAGGAAAATAGGCTTAAAAAATGGCAATGGCCCATGCAGGTTTCGAACCTGCGACCTTCGCGTTATTAGCACGACGCTCTAACCAACTGAGCTAATGGGCCAGTTGATTTGTGTTTGAATGTTAACTTATTTAATAAAACTGTAAATTTGTAATGAGGTTTAGCCACACGGCAACTTGTAATTAATTATGTTTCTTCTCTTCTTTTTGGTTTTAGAACAATAAACAAAATCCAGAAATTCAGTCAGAAATCCAAAAGCTCCCTGACCTTGAAGTTCCGTATCGTTTGTTATATTGTTCCAGCAAGGGAGACAAAGATGGAGTTATTCAAGAAATTGATGGTGGTGTTTCACCAAATCTGGCGGATTATGATAAGAGAACTGCACTTCATTTGGCTTCTTGCGAAGGATGCACTGAAATTGTAAACCTGCTTATTGAAAAAGGTGCTAATGTCAATTCTGAAGATCGTTGGGGCCGCACAGTAAGTTTATTGCTGAATACAGACTGCCTACATTTGAATGAAGAGTACAATATTGTTTTTTGCATAGCGATATTAATAGTGTCTTTTCGCACCTGAATCCGAGATTTGTTTTATTAATAATTCATAGTAACTAGGTTTTGAAATTATTTCTAAGATGTCATCATTTTTGTAAAAGTTTTGCTAATTCCATATCAGTGCCTTTTCGCACATGATTTCTTTCCCCCAAAGGGCCAAAACTTCTTTCCACTGTAATTTGACTATTGATTAATGTATAATGTGAAGTTCACAAGCTTCCATATTTTAGTCATAGTCATAAAATATAGTGAAGAAAGTGGTGCTATGTGCATTGCAACTGTAACGCTAACCTAACGATTTCACGTGTGAAATTTGCAGCCACTGTCAGATGCTAAGAGCTTTGGACATGAGGGTATTTGTAAGATCCTGAGGGATTATGGTGGTACAGATCCGGTATTTCTTTCTCATATTATTTTCTATGTGGTGAAGTTTGTTGTACAATTATCTTCCTGCTTTTATAATGGGTTCACCTGTAGAATAATACGAAAAAACATCTCTGAGGTTATGTTGTTTAATTCGTATGCATACCACTGTTAATAATGTTATAGTTACTATTTGAATAATATTATGAATCAATGTACTCAGTATTATGTTGCGTCGCAATATACCTTTATTCTAATTTTCGATTAAGAAATCGGATATACAATCATATTTTGTTGCCGACATTTTTCAAAGGAACTAAGTTTGATTCTTACATGCACAGCTCTGGACTAAATATCCTTTTGTGCAAAATCCTTCAAAATGGAAATAAATTACCAAACAGTTGCCATCTATATATAAATTTTTACCCTGTTGATACCAAATTGGAAAATTTCTAGGTTTGCGTGTTTTGTACATTACTTTTTGTAGTAAAACCATCTTCATGTGTTGTATAGTTTCACTTTCTTTGGGGAAAAAAAGATCCTGTGAACTTTTGTACTTGTTACATTTGGCGGCACGTCTGAACTTTAACATTATTTTCCTCTAGGTGGAGTTAGATGCTTCAAATCCTTTTTATGAAATTGATCACAGCGAGGTTGACATGGACGGTGATATACTCATCGGGGAGGTAAGCAGTTACCTTTCTTAGACATTGAGACTACCTAGTTAATTTTCTCTAGTTCATGTAATATTGCTAACAATTATAACTTATTTTACTGCTGACTTTCATTTCCTTGACATAGTAGCAACTGTTACTGCTATCATTTTAATATTTTTTTAGTGCTACTAAATACAACTAGGGAGCATATGGTGAAGTCTACTTAGTAAAGTGGCGTGGCACAGAAGTTGCTGCTAAAACAATTCGCTCTTCAATTGCTTCAAATGATAGGGTGAGGTGAGTCCTTGATTGGTAGTTCAAAAAGTTCTGTTAAATAGCTTTATACTTATCAACGTGGTTGAGTTGGTTGGTAGCTCAAACCACGCGATTGAAGGTCACGCATTTGATCCCCAAACTGTTGTTAGTGATAAACATTTTGTTGAAATTTGATATAGAGATGAGGAAAGAGATTAAATGCAGATAAATTTGAATGACTACATTTTTATTTCTTCACTTTTCTTTCATTCAACTTGATTACAAATGAGAGAGTACAACTCTTTTATAACATAGTCAATTATCTAGAGTTTTCTTATTCTAGAGTTTTCTTTTATTCTCTAGTTTCTACTTTCCTCAACCAATCAATTCCAGAATTCTCCATTTGATAAATCTAAAATTTCTTACCTTATATTTTAACCTCCCCTTAATACAATAATTAACTTTATTGCACAATTAATATTTTTCTAAAAACCAAGTTTATTTCCAACATCCTCCCTTAAACTTGGTTTTACTATTCCAAACAGATTCCTTGATTCGAAGCACTTTCTCTTCGATTTGTGATGCACTCTCTCATCACCTTCAAAAATTAACGAAGCACTTTCTCTTCGATTTGTGATGCTCTCTCTCATCACCTTCAAAAAAGAGTATTGGTGCACTTTCTCTCCATGGTGCTCTTTCTCATCAACAATTCTAAAATAAAATTTCTTTCACGGCCACTTGTGCCATGTTCAACAATAGCATCAACAATTCTAATTTCTTCCACGGCCATTTGTGTCATGTTCAACAATAGCTTCGACAGCTGCTGCAAATTTGCTGCTTTCTTTTGCTCTTCATTGATGCTTCAACATCAACATCTTCTACAATATCACCTTCGATCTTCTTCTTCTTAATCTTCCTTCAATTTTTTTAATTTTTTTTCTCGTTAGAGATCTCTATATCCCTCTTATCAACCTAGCTCTGATACCATGTTGAAATTTGATATAGAGAGGAGGAGAGAGATTAAAATGCAGATAAATTTGAATGACTACATTTTTATTTCTTCACTTTTCTTTCATTCAATTTTATTACAAATGAGAGAGTACAACCCTTTTATAACATAGCCAATTATCTAGAGTCTTCTTATTCTACAGTTTTCTTTTATTCTCTAATTTTACTTTCCTCAATAAATCAATTCTAGAATTCTCCATTTGATAAATCAAAAATTGCTTACTATATATTTTAACCTTCCCTTAATACAATAATTAACTTTATTGCACAATTAATATTTTTCTAAAAGCCCATTATCATGAGATCATCTCCGAAGGTATGGTCTTGGACGAACAATTTCAAATTGCTGTTATCATGGACAAATTACCCCCAAGCTGGAAAGATTTTAAGAATGTCTTGTGACATAAGACTAAGGAATTTTTCTTAGAAAACTTGATTACACGCCTCCGTATTGAGGAGGCACGCAAGCAGGACCAAAAAGAAGAGGTGCTGATTGTGAATAACAACAGTACTAAGAAGACCACTCCCGTTGTTCTGAAACCAAATCAGAAATCTTTTAAGAATCAGAACAGGTGCAACAAACAGAATGTGAATCCGTAAGGAAACCCAAAAGGACAGCAGAAACCAGCCCAAAAGAATGACTCTGGACAGTTGTTTCTATGTTACAATTGTGGAAAACCAGGTCATATGGCACGTAAGTGTCGGAACAGACCAAGCTCTGCACCGCAGGCTAACCTGACTGAGGCGTCTCTTACGGCTATGATTACTGAGATTCACCTTGTTGGTGGATCAGAGGGTTGGTGGGTAGACACTGGTGCTTCTCGTCATGTCTGCTATGATCGTGGCATGTTCTCGACATACACGGCTGCTGAAAATCAGAAAGTGCTGTTAGGAGATTCTCACACCACTAGAGTTGCGGGGTTGTCAATGTGGAACTCAAGTTCACCTATGGAAAAACTGTAATTCTGAAAGATGTTGTGCACACTCCAGAGATAAGGAAGAATCTGGTCTCTGGCTTCCTCCTTAATAAGGCTGGTTTCACTCAAGTAATTGGGGCTGATTTGTACACCCTAACTTATAAGGGAACTTTTATGGGAAAGAGTTATTCTTGTGAGGGTATGTTTAAACTGAATGTTGAATCTAATAAAATGACTACCTCTGCTTACATGTTGTGTGATTTTAATATCTGGCATTCTAGATTATGTCATGTTAATAATCGAATAATCTGTAACATGAGCATCCTAGATATGATACCTAAAATGACAGAATCTGAACTTGATAAATGTGAATTCTGTACACAAGCTAAAATCACAAAGAAACCTCACAAATCTGTTGATAGAATTTCTGAACCCTTAGACTTGATTTATTCTGACATATGTGAACTAAATGACACTTTGACTAGGCAGGGACATCGTTATTTTATCACTTTTATTGATGACTGCTCTAATTTCACATATGTATACCTTATGAAAAATAAAAGTGATGCTTTTGATATGTTTAAAACATTCAAAACTGAGATTGAGAATCAAGCAAATAGAAAAATTAAGAGAATTCGTAGTGATAGAGGAACATAATACGAATCTAATTCAATTCTGGACTTCTATAAACAACAAGGTATAGTACATGAGAGAACTGCACCCTATTCTCCTGAAATGAACGGTAAAGCAGAAAAGAAAAATAGGACATTTACCGAACTAGTAGTTGCATATTATTAAATTCTGGTGCAGCAAAACATTGGTGGAGGGATATTTTATTGACTGTATGCTATGTTCTGAATAGAATCACCAAATCTAAAAATAAAATTTCTCCTTATGAAATTTTAAAGAATCATAAACCCAATGTCTCATACTTTAGAACTTGGGGTTGTTTAGCTTATGTTTGCATTCCAGACCCTAAGAGAATAAAATTGGCAAGTAGAGCATATGAATGTCCATTTATAGGCTATGTTATTAGTAGCAAAGCATATAGATTTTATGACCTTAATGCACATAATATAATTGAATCAAACGATGTTGATTTTTATGAAACTAAATTTCCTTTTAAATTAAGGAATAGTGGGGGCACCTCAAATATGACAATTAGAACAGAACTTAATGAAAATTCTGAAGCTGAACCTAGAAGAAGTAAAAGAGCAAGAACCATAAAAGACTTCGGTTCAGATTTTTGTGCTTTTACTATTGAGGAGGATCCCATAAACCTCCAAGAGGCCTTATCTTCTTTAGATGCCGATTTTTGGCAAGAGGCTATAAATGATGAGATAGATTCTTTAGAATCCAACAAGACTTGGCACTTGGTAGATTTACCCCCTGGTTGTAAGTCTATAGGCTGTAAATGGGTACTTAAAAAGAAATTAAAACCTGATGGCACTATAGATAAGTATAAAGCACGACTAGTAGCTAAAGGTTTTAAACAAAAAGAAAATATAGATTTCTTTGACACATTTTCACCTGTAACTAGAATAACATCCATTCGAGTTTTAATCTCACTTGCTTCCATCCATAATTTACTTATACACCAAATGGATGTTAAAACTGCTTTTTTGAACGGTGAATTAGACGAAGAAATTTATATGGACCAGCCTGAAGGATCTGTAGTACATGGTCAAGAACATAAAGTATGTAAATTAAATAAATCATTATATGGTTTAAAACAAGCACCTAAACAATGACATGAAAAATTTGATAACTTAATCATTTCAAATGGTTTTAAAGTTAATGAAAGTGACAAATGCATTTATTACAAATCTGAGAATGACATTTGCACTATTATATGCCTTTATGTAGATGACCTACTCATTTTTGGGTCAAATATTCATGCCATAAACTCAGTCAAATCCTTATTAATTGTTAATTTTGATATGAAAGATCTAGGTGAGGCGAGTGTAATCCTTGGTATCAAGATTACTAGGTCAGAAAAGGGAATTTCTTTGGATCAATCTCATTACATTGAGAAGATATTAAAGAAATATGATTACTTTGACTGTAAACCTGCAAATACACCATATGATCACAGTGTAAAGTTATTTAAGAACATTGGTGAAGGTGTAAGACATTCTGATTATGCGAGCATCATTGACAGCCTTCGGTATGTCACTGATTGTACTAGACCCGACATTGCCTATGTCGTAGGATTATTGTGCAGGTTTACTAGTAGACCTAGTATAGAGCACTAGCAAGCTTTTGAAAGGGTAATGAGATACCTTAAACGAACCATGAACCTTGGATTACATTATGAAAGGTTTCCAGCTGTACTTGAAGGATATTCCGATGCAGACTGGAATACCTTATCTGATGACTCGAAAGCGACCAGTGACTATATATTTAGCATCGCTGGAGAAGCTGTTTCTTGGAAATCCAAGAAACAGATTATTTTGGCTCAGTCTACCATGGAGTCTGAGATGATAACACTAGCTACAGCTAGTGAAGAGGCAGAGTATTTGAGAAATCTGCTAGTTGAGATTCCCTTATGGGAAAAACCGATACCGGCTGTGTTGATACATTGCGATAGTACCTCGGCTATTGCAAAAGTTTAGAACCGTTATTATAACGGTAAGAGACGACAAATACGTCGTAAGCACAGTATGGTTAGAGAACTACTTTCCACAGGTACCGTTGGAGTGGATTACGTACGTAGTGAGAAAATTTTGGCAGATCCTTTGACGAAAGGACTGTCCTGAGAGAAAGTCCATAACTCTTTTAAAAGAATGAGACTATTGCCCTTAGATTGTTGAGTCACACACAATGGTAACCCGACCTAAATGACTGGGGATCCCAAGAACTAGGTTCAATGGGTAATAACAAGTTGTGTAGTGATATGAGTTGAACATGCTATTTAATAAACCAAGAAGCATGTATTTCTGAAGTGATTAGAGAATGAGTTAATAGAAACTCTTAATGAGATTTATATTCTATGTGGAGTGAAGTACCTACCTTCGGAGTGCTTTTGATAGACCCACCTTTGTGAATGTGGAAATGTGGCCGTTTCCTATGGAGTTGCGGGCAAAACTTCTAGAGCATTCACTAAATTAGGATAGACGTGCATGACCATAAATGCACGGGTTTATTTGATTGCACTATAGAAAAGGTTGTGTGTGATTTGATGTCAGGAATAGAGTTCAAGACTACGTGTCACTCTAGTAAAAACTGAATCTTATTCACTATGCAAAGATTCAAGTCGAAAGACACCTTTGTTTATGCACAATCTTATGCTTTTTAAGAAACTGCTCGAAAATATTTTTAAAAATTCAAGTGGGGGATTGTTGGAAATGTTTTATAACATTAAGTGAATTATTAAAAATCTTGAATAAGTGTATGAATGACTCCTATATGGGAATAGTCCCACATCATGGGATTATATGAAAGAAGCAAGTATTTATGCTTGTTTCTAAGAAATCATGTTGGGGCCTTGGGCTCCCAATACATGCATTGTTGTGAGGAGGGAGACCATGCATCATGACCACCACACACGGGCGACCGACCGACCCGGTCCGGTTCGGGCTCGGGGTTGGGCTTTGTGGTGTAGACACTTATATTTTTTTTGGACCACAAACTTAGCCTTTTTCGAATCGTTTTTTTATAGAAAAGATTTCTGCAACGGTAAAAATTATTATTCTTCATTAAAGCGGCCCACTAATCAGTAAACCCAAACCTTAATTCTCGTCCTATATATTGTCATTAGCTTCAGACGAGAATACCGACCGAATCACAATTTCTCTTTTTCTCTCAGCCGCCATTAAAAATTTTCTCTCAGAAATTCTCGAGCAGTATTTCAATTCAGAAAGTGGAAATCTGCACTGATTTGTTGTGCAAGCAAATCAGCTATTGTTTTAGAGGCTGTTTTATTCTAGAGGCGGCGGCGAAGGAACGAACTGGTTTGCACCTCCGACCAGATCGCCGAATCGTCTTCAAGAAAGCGACCTAGTCCGCGACTCAGCCATTGTTTCCCAACATTTTCACAAAAAAAAAAAAAAAAAGAAACCTCAACAACAACGAGAAAAGGTCTATACTGTTGGCATTTTTTTTTTTATAATTTTAGAGAGCTATATAGTTTGTTCACAAAACCAATTGGTTGTTGTGAACTATAGCCTCTTAGTATTTATCCAGGATCTTAGTTGATTATTTTTCGATGTGAGACTATTATTTTCATAACTCCCCCTTCACGTGTGGCGTATTTGAGTCATCTACGTGAACATAGTATTTTGGATGGAGTGGGGAACGTATGACGGTTAAACACATACGTATTTTTTGCATTGGCTCTAATCCTGAGCTCTGATACCATATTGACATTTTTTTTTTGGGTAACTTTAGAGAGCTATATAGTTTGTTCACAAAACCAATTGGTTGTTGTGAACTATATGTGAACTATAGCCTCTTAGTATTTATCCATGATCTTAGTTGATTATTTTTCGATGTGGGACTATTATTTTCATCACTCCCCCTTCACGTGTGGCGTATTTGAGTCATCTACGTGAACATAGTATTTTGGATGAAGTGAGAAACGTATGGCGGTTAAGCACATACGTATTTTTTGCATTGGCTCTAATCCTGAGCTCTGATATATACTTCACTTTTATTTCATCCCATTAAGAATGCATCTGATTTTGCTGAGATGCTTCACTACATGAAAAGCAAAATTTTCAATATCATGTCTGATAAGCTACGCAGTACTTTTTGTTTAATATTTGGTCCTAACTTATTTGTTACGTCTTCCTATTTTGATTTGGAGTCTTTCCTTGGGTGATAACATTTTTACTTAGTTGTTATTGAAAATGTATACTTCACTTAGTTGTATGATAACAGGGAACAATTTATGTTTCAACTGGCTTGTGTCTATACTCACTGAAACTATGTGCTTAAACTGTAGACTCATATCTAGAATAGCGCCAGTTAAGTGCAGGTTAATTCGTTTCATGCAACAATAAATAGAAAGAATGAAAAAAAAAGGTGGGATATCTATAATCATGGTGCTAATTATTCTAATGGTCAGTGCTCCTCTTCAAGGTACATCGATGTCATTCATGCTCCAGTTTGTCTAGAATGCTAACAAATGATTATCCTGAGATCGATCATGAAGCTGTTGGTGCTTTCTACAGCACTCTTGGCCAAACTTCTGGCCAAGAACAGTGAGCTGCCGAGAACATTATTTTTGTTCTTTTTATTCTTGTTTGTTCTTCTGAAAAAAGAGAATGATTTCTAAAGAACTCGGCCAAATCCAAAATACGTTTACCTGTACGTTTACTATGGACTATTTTTCTGTCCTCATATACCTAATTCCTGATGACCTTTAGAATCAAGAAGCACAAGTTAGAAAGCACAACATGAGCTTGACGATGGCAGCACTATGCTTATGAGTCATGCTATTTTCGCTATTCATGTGCGATTTGGATGATCCGAAATGCTATTAGTTGGGACCTGGATAATAATAACAGACCACATTTACAAAATCGTAGACTATGCTTTGGACTATATCTCCCTTTGCTACCATCTTCCTCCTTTCTCTCTTCATTATTCTTTTTCTCCATTCACATTGCTTAACTTTAACATATGTATTTGCTGCATGTGTATTTTTGCACAAAACGAATAATTGGCTGTGACCTGGCATCTGTGCATATGTACTAGGCAAAAGCCTTTTTTCAAAAAATAAAAATAAAACAAAGAATATAAGCTATATTCTTCTGCTACGTTCTTCTTCTTAATAGATGTAAACACTTGATTTGTAATATCTTGATATATTGTTTGGTACATGCATGAATAACTCTGCAAAGGTACAGGAATTGTTTCATGAAAGAACTTGGTCTATGGCAGAGGTTGCGTCATCCAAATATAGTGCAGTTTCTTGGTGTATTGAAGCACCCTGATCGCCTTATATTCTTGACAGAGTATCTCAGAAAAGTGAGCTCCTGTGTTATCCTATGATGGGGACTCAATAGTTTTCTCTTATAGAGCCAGTTACAGTATTACTAACTGTATATTTTTACCAATGAAAGGGAACCTTGTTTGAAATCCTAGAAAATAGAGGCAGGCTTGATTCATTAACTGCAGTTACCTATGCACTGGATATTGCAAGGTAATCCCCTCCCCCCTCTTTCAAAAAAAAGAAAGAAAAAAAAACTTTTCTTGTTTCCTTCCCTTTTTGTAGGGCCACATTTATACTTCAGTCTCAGTCAAATTAAAATTTTGCTGACTAGAAATAATACAGCTCAACTATGATCGGTAGTATTTTCCAATGGTTGTATACATGTTAACTATCTTACCTTTCTGGAATATCAAGTAGAGACTATGTCTAAAGAGTTGTATATGATATCAGGATATTTTTATCAACCAGTATATAATCAAAAATTTACAATTCAGGATAAACAGACAGCTACTATCATTAACACATGTGCATGTTTTAACTGTAATCTACTACTGATCTCTTCTACTTACGTTTCAGGGGCATGAACTACCTTCACCAACATAAACCACACGCCATTGTGCACAGAGACTTAACACCAAGGTCGTTAAAACTAAAACATGCATTAAATATGTAATATTATCCTGGTTAATTAATTGCTGTGTTGGTGCAGAAATGTTCTACAAGACGAGGCAGGTAGACTGAAGGTTACAGATTTTGGATTAAGCAAGATCGCTGAAGAAAAGGGTTCATATGGTTCATACAAAATGACAGGGGGAACTGGATCATGTGAACTTTCAAATTCACAGCTTCTTATTTATTTCTTCTTCGCCGTATTAATACATACATAATCTTATGATAACTTATATAAGTTAAATTATCAGATAGATATATGGCACCAGAAGTATACCGCCGGGAATCATATGGAAAAAGCGTAGATGTATTTTCATTTGCCTTTATTGTGCATGAGGTATTGAAATAGCATGAATATCAAACATATGACAAAGTATATTGTTCAAACTTACAATTGAACAATAGCACATATTCCTCTTTGTTTGTAAATTTCGTTGAAAAAAATGTATTAAATTCCTTAAATTTGCTTGCTGTAGATGTTTCAAGGCAGACCTGCACATAGGGCAGAGACACCAGAGCTTGTGGCAGATAGGCGAGCTTATGAAGACTCTCGACCATCTCTTTCTTCGATTGTATATCCAGACAAAGTTAAAGTGTAAGTACTTCCCTATTTCAAATATGCAAAAGTGGTCTTAAATCATCTCAATTATTTTTAAGCGTCTGCATAGCTATAAACTGTGATTAAGTTCCTTATTTCACAGACTTCTTCGTGAGTGCTGGCACAAGGATCCTGAATGTCGTCCTTCCTTTGAAGATATCATAATTAAACTTGAAGACATTCAAGAACATCTTGTAAAAAAAAGATCAATGAGATGTTGCAATAAATGTTATATTTTGTAAACTCAGAACGCATTTTTTTGCTGCGAATGTTCAAAATATTGTTGTGGAATGTATAGTTCCTTAATACGGTGTGTTATAAAGTTTTTATTTATTTCCTGCTTTTTGGAGAGCTATTTCGGATAACAGCTGGTAAAAGGCACTTCAGAAAGTGGTGATATATTTTGGTTTTCCTTGCATATTTCTTTTTCAATGTTTTTTGTTTGTAACTACATTTTAAGGGATTAACCTGTCTTAACCAATTCTTTCACTCTTATTATATAATCCTACTTTCTTCACTCCTTAATTACAATTTTCTTCCTCATTTGCTTGTTTCATTCTACCATTCTTACACGTTAGTGACAAATAGCAATTTTGACCGTGATAAATGATTTTTCAAAGGAAAAAAAAAAAAGCAGAAATATATGTTGATTCACAGTTTAACTTACGCATGCACTCATTGAGTTAAGGTGTTCTATTTGGACATTAAGATCATCGCCAATGAAATTTCTGTATGAGAAGACTTTATTTCATTAAGTTGTGTGATCATTTATAAGCTTACGCTTATGCAGTCCTTGGAACATAGCTGCATGCGCTTATACATCATCATTATGCCTCTTCAAACAAGTAGAAGTGACTGTTTGATTGATTTGATTTATCCGATAATGAAAATTGTTAAATCAAACTAAAACCGATAAAAAATGAAAATCAAACCAAACCAACCAAATTTGATTAGTTCGGTTGGTTATCCGAATTAACCGAACTAAAACTATTGTAGACCTAATTAAGTTTGTAATATTAATTATAATTTAAAATAAATCATAAATATATGATTAAAGGTATTATTATTTATGATTTTTATGCTTTTTAAAAGTAATTTTGCCACATTCATAATGATTAAAATTTACTTGAATAACTAATCTAACCTAAAATATTTATTATAATATCGATAATTTTGAAAATATAATAAAAGTTTTATTAATTTGGTTAAATCGATAACCCACTACAAAAAAAGATTGAAACAGAGACAGCAGATATCGGTCTTTAGCTAAACAATTCAGTCTGAAAATCATACTTAAAAATAGATTTGAAACTGAAATTTCTGTTTTTATTTCTCAAGTCCCAAAAAAGATTTAAGACTGCATATTCAGTCTTAAATATTAGGAACTGAAATTTCAATCTTAGTTATGGTAAAATACTGAAATTAAAAGACTATCATATAGTTTTTAATCGGTCTCAAAATTATATAAATTTAGAAAAGTAATAATTTTATTTTATTTATTCACAATTTAAAAATAATTATGTTATATATAAATACGCATTACTTATAGAGAAGAGTTCACTTATTAATAACAATATAAACTATATTACAGTGCAGCAAACACAAATACACGATCAGTTACAATTTTCCTTATTTGCAAATTCTACCTAAACTACCTCAGTTGCTAAAATATAAATCATAAAAATATGCAACAAAAACTTAACAAATAATGTGGCCCTCACGTCTCTTTTATGCACAAAGCTGCAATCATCGATTTGCTTTGCTGCATCTCCTGGTCCACTTAATAAATCCCTATTAAAACCAAATCAAGCAGTAATTTATAATAGTATATATATATATATCTCTTCCTTCCGCATTAGGAGTTATTATAACCGAAACATCCCTGCATCCGGTTAGCTTTTGGATCCAAACGCCATGTCTGAAGCCTCGGCTGTCATCTTCTTTTGCTTTCTGAAGCTCAGATCTTAAACTTCGATTTTTGGTTAGAGCAGCAGCCAGCTCTTATCACTCTCCTTCTCATACTTCTTAAATAATTATGCTGCTTTCTTAATTAACTTACTAGCGAGGCGGAGGCAGTGCCATTCTATTGTGAAGTGACCGGTGCTTCCTGTTATAAGTATTTTTACTAATTTGGGTGGAAGTAGATTGCTTTTTATGGGGTGGAGAGAAAGACGCACAATATTTGAAGAAGGTTAGTTGTGTATAAAATAAAGCTGTTTGCAGGAGGGGATTTGGATATAGAATAACGGGAAAGTGTTTGATTTTGTTTTTATGAGCTTGTGATTTTGTGGGTAATTTAGAGCAGTGTTGAAGTAGACATGGATATGGAGTTTTATGTAACTGAAGAGAAAAGATATTAACCAAAACACAATATTAATTTCGATCTATATCATCATATGCAAAACTCATACCTTTAAAATTTTGGGCCTTTTATGTAGCAAACTCGATTCTTCTTCAGAATGCCTTAAAATAGTACCGCTTCATCAGTAGTTGATGTACAAGAAACTTCAACAATATCCGACGTTTTTATCAGCCATACCGTTCTCTCTAATATTGAGGTCGCCAAAGTAGTTGATGTACAAGAGATTCACATGCTTGCAGCTATTTATATCTAGAGCAAAGCTAGGATCAGTCGCGCAGAGCGAGTATCATTATACTCGCGCATGTGATTCGTTGGAGCAAACAATTTTTGCAACAGTAAATGATCTGTGGATCCCACTACGATAGGTTTGCAATCCATGTCAACCAATGGGATAGCAAATGTCACCACAGCCGCTGCATGCAGCGACTATGCTTAGCATCTCCCTTATATCTAAGTAGTGTTAGCATGTGGATGTTAATATTCCTAGATGGATGTTATACGTTCTGGAGATAAAGTATGCATTAAATGCATATCAACATACGTATGATTTGATGTTAAGGAGCCCAATGGATAGCTAAGTCTTCATCCATGTTACCATCCACACATACATTAAGTATGTATAATTTGAGGTCAATGTGTTTTAGTGACGTTACTCATATATCAACGACATGGAGTAAATTAGTATTTAGTCAATGCTTATTAAAATTTAACTATTTTTTAGGTGAATATGATGAAGGTTGAAAGAAATAAAAGAAATGGAAATTAAAACTTATTGGGTGTGGACATATTAGAAAAAATTTACACCAATAATAAATTGATTTATAACGGCAGTCATTTAATATCAATTAAACAAAGAAATATTACAAAACCCTAAAGAAAATCATATCAAGATAGCAAGTAATATTGAGAGGCGACAAAGGATGGCAGGCAAACAGAATTTGAACCCAACAATTTTATCTTGTCAAATTATATCAACATCAGAAAAAGTAATCTGGTGATAACAAATCAATCAATCGTGTTTCCCTTAAGAAGAGACCGATTAAATGAGAGGCGCCGAAGGATGGCAGGGAAGTAGGATGCAAACCATACATATTTACTATGGTAGATTATACCAACACTATGATAAAAAAATCGGATAGTGACAAATCAACTAATCATGTTTCGGTTAAGATGAGATCACTGAAATGAAAAAGTTACGATGCTTTAGCAAACCTACGATCTCTAAATGTAGAAGCAGTTAGGTGAATACGATGAACGTTGGAAGAAATAAAAATATTGGAAATGAAAACTTATTGGGTGTGGATATTTTAGAAAAAAATTACACCAATAATAAATCGGCAATGCTACTTCGATCGGCAGGAATCCCGGTAAAAAACTACGGCACAGAAACAGAAATTGGAACCCCCTAATTTTCCTCCAAAATTTCAGCTGCCATCTTGTAATCTCCACCATTTATCCCAATCCCTCGCCTCCCGTGAATTACAAGAATCGGTTGTTCTAGCACTATCCATAATAATTTGATTTATAATAGCATCCATTTAATGCAAATTAAACAAAGAAATGTTACAAAACCTTAAAGAAAATCATACCAAAATAGCACGTAATATTGAGAGGCGACGAAGAATGGCAGGCAAAGAGAATTAGAACCCTACAAATTTACACTGTCAAATTATATCAACGTTATATAAAGTAATCTGATGATAACGAATCAATCAATCGCGATTCTCTTAAGAAGAGATCGATTAAATGAGAGGCGTCAAAGGATGGCAGGGAAGCAAGATCCGAACCATACATATTTACTATGGCAAATTGTGTCAACATTATGATAAAAGTCAGATAGTAACAAGGCAAATTCTATTTCAACCCACAAAATTAGTTAGTAGCCCCCCATTTCATCAAAAACATACGATGACCAAACTGTCATTTTGCTGTTATATATTTTTTTTCTTCAGTTTTTTGAAAACCTCATAGTTGCACTACGTGGTTTTTTGGTGTACCTCGTAGTATGTCTACGTGGTCCATGAATGAACCACGGAAATCATCTACGTGGTACCTTGACGAACCACGTAGAGAAACTACGAGGTGTAGTGAAAAACCACGTAGTCCCCCATATGGAAGGGTATTTTTGATTATTTTTTTAAAAACGGGGGGCTACTAACTAAATTTATGGGTTTACCGATTATTTCATGATTTGGGGGCTACTAACTAAAATGGTGGGTTGAAATAGAATTTGCCTAGTAACAAATAAACTAATCGTCTTTTATGCTGCGTTTGTTTTTACTTAAAAGTTCTGAATGCAAGTTCTTAATTGTAAATCAGAACTTTCAAGGTTGTTTGTTTTTTGTCTATGTTCTGAATAAAATCATTTATTCAGACAAAATAATTCAGAACATTTTTAGTGCTTATTTTAAGTTCTGAATGTTGAATATTATTTTTTGTTCTGAATTCTTAATGCAAACAAACAAGTAAGTGATTATTCAGAATTCAGCATTAAGCAATCAGTACTCAGACTTCAGAGTTCAGCAATCAGAATTCAGAATTCAACATATTAAACAAACGAAGCCTTAGTTAAGATGAGGTCACTGAAATGGAAAAAGTTACCACGCTTTAGCAAAGCTACGATCTTTGAATGTAGAAGCAGTTGTTGAAAGATTTTGCAGCTGAGCAAACATGATTGCACCTTTCTCTTTGTTCATAACGCTGCCTCAAATTCAGCGGCTTCGGTTTCTATCTCAAACGATGGTGACGATATCGGTGGGTGAACCTTAAGTTATATAAAGGAGAGGTTAATTGAGTAGGAGATATTAACAAACCGACATGGGCATCTCAATTTCTGCGTCGACCGTTCTTCTTTCTAAAACGTTGGTGATGAAATAATTGGGGAAAAGCTGTTACCGTATGTAGAAAAGTTTAACCGTTGATTAGGAATAGGGATCGCAATGGGGCGAGTTTAGGATCCAAACCCGATTCATTCCTGTTTTGATCTATTTAGATCCGCCTCATAGGGTATTCGGGGCGGATAGACCCGCGACCCGCTTTAAGAGATTCGGGTTTAGGGTCGGGTCTGGGGCACGGCTAACCGCCCCAACCCGACCTGCATGATTGAAACATCATTAAAACAATTTATAACCATTATGATTGTTTGATAATCTTCTTAGGTATACATGATTATAACTTGAATATTATATTCTTTCAATCAACAAACTATAAATCTTTCATAGTACTAAGTTGCATCAATGATAATCATACAATAACAAATGTATATATTTTGAGCTATTATCTTACAACTCATTTTATTATATTCTTTTATCATTGTGAATACATTGTAATATATATATAATTTATCATTTAGTGATAAAAAAATATAAGTATATAAATTTGTGTATATTAGTACATAATATCATCGGGTCATGGGGCGGGTCGAGCCTACCTTGACCTGTACAGGTTTCGGGTACGGGGCAAACATTCCAGACTTGCACCGGATCTACGGGGCGGGTCTGGAGTAGTATTTAAAAAGTCCAGGTCGGGTCTGAAGCACGAGAAACCCGCCCCAACCAACCCCACTACTATTCCTAATTAGGAAATGTGAACGAACAGACATGGGTGGCCCACATCTTGTTTGGACATGTAAAAGTGCTTGAGAAAGGCAGTAACTTTTGAATACCTATTATGTCCTTGTGTATTTGTCTAGGACATTCAATCAAAAATGCCAAAAAGCTTTAGTTTGATCCCTTGACTAAGGGTATTGGTTGATAATATAAGATATAAACAATTTTTAATCATGTCCATTTCAAATAATGGAGAAAAAAAAAAATTACATTTCACATTACCTAGGGTAGAGCACACCATTTAACTTTCAAACATTCTCTGTTTGATTTAATTTAATTTTTCATATTGCATAGGAAAGGCCTAGTCCGACATATATAATTGGAAAATTAATGCTTCCAACACCTGCTAACCACCAAATATCCGAAGGAATTTCTGCAAACATGTACTCTTCATTGACGGTTAAAATTTTCTCTCCACTATACGAAAAATATTAATATACAAGAACATGAATATATACTAATATTTTTTTTCTAGTAAGGCTATTTAATTTTGTAACACATTAAATTTTCAAACATCAAAACAAAACCAAAGGTTAAAAGGCACTCCGAGCCAATTGAAAAACATTTTGATTGGCACCTCTACCATTAGAGGCGGATGTTTAGGACCAACATTTTCATTTTCTGATACTTAAAAAAGACACGGCCAACAATGATTACAATCCTCCTTCCAACTATGTGATATTTCTCGAACTGTACAATAACCTAGGGGTGTCAAAATATGACCCAACCCGTTTACCCAACCCATTTACCCTATCCACAAATGGGTTGGGTTAACCCATTTATGAATTTTATTAAATGGGTAATGGGTTGGGTTGACCCATTTTTAAAAGGGTCATAAATGGGTAACCCATTATACCCATTTATAAAAAACTTAAAATCTAAAATTAAAAACACACATTTATAAAAACTTAAAATTTAAAAATAAAAAATGTCAAAATTACAAAACTACCCTTTATTTTGGAAAAAGTGAAAAAAATGGAAAAATTTAAAAAATTCAAGAAAATTACAAAATGAAAGGTTAAAAAAGAATTATTTTAAAATAACGATTTTTAAAGCTAGAAGGACCAAAATTACGAAAATGCCCTTCACATTGAAAAAAATGAAAAAATTTCAGAAAATCCAGAAAATTACGAAATGAAAAGTTAAAAAAGAATTAAATTAAAATAACGATTTTTAAAGCTAAAAAGACCAAAATTACGAAAATGCCCTTAATATTGGAAAAAGTGAAAAAAATGAAAAAATTTCAGAAAATCCAAAAAATTACGAAATGAAAAGTAAAAAAAGATTTATTTTAAAATAACAATTTTTAAAGCTAAAAATGCTAAAATTGCGAAAATACCCTTCATTTTGGAAAAAGTGAAAAAAAAATTCAGAAAATCCAGAAAATTACAAAATGAAAAGTTAAAAAAGAAATAATTCAAAATAACAATTTTTAAAGCTAAAAGAACCAAAATTACGAAAATGCCCTTCATATTGTAAAAAGTGAAAAAAATGAAAAAATTTCAGAAAATCCAGAAAATTACAAAATGAAAAGTTAAAAAAGAATTTATTCAAAATAACGATTTTTAAAGCTAAAAGAACCAAAATTACGAAAATGCCCTTCATATTGGAAAAAGTGAAAAAAATGAAAAAATTTCAGAAAATCCAAAAAATTACGAAATTAAAAGTAAAAAAAGAATTATTTTAAAATAACGATTTTTAAAGCTAAAAATGCTAAAATTACGAAAATTCCCTTCATTTTAGAAAAAGTGAAAAAAATGAAAAAATTTCAGAAAATCCAGAAAATTACAAAATGAAAAGTAAAAAATGATATTTTAAAATAACGATTTTCAAAATAATAAATTTTTTGGATTTTTTGAAATTTATTTATTTTTTCACTTTTTTCAGCATGAAGGGCATTTTCGTAATTTTGACATATTTAGCTTTAAAAATCATAATTTTCGAGTAATTATATTTTTACTTTTCATTTCGTAATTTTCTGGATTTTTTAAAATTTATTTGTTTTTTTCACTTTTTTCAACATGAAGGGCATGTTCGTAATTTTGACATATTTAGCTTTAAAAATCGTAATTTTCGAATAATTCTTTTTTTACTTTTCATTTCGTAATTGTCTGGATTTTTTAATTTTTATTTATTTTTTTCACTTTATCCAACATGAAGGGCATTTTCGTAATTTTGACATATTTAGCTTTAAAAATCGTAATTTTCGAATATTTTTTTTTTTACTTTTCATTTCGTAATTTTCTGGATTTATTGAAATTTATTTTTTTCAAAATGAAGGGTATTTTCGTAATTTTGACCTTTTTAACTTTAAAATTTTGGCATTTGTTTTTATTTGCTAAATCAACTTTAGATACCTGGGTTAAATGGGTAACCCACTTATTAGTGGGTTGGGTTACAAACGGATTGAGTAATAAATGGGTCAAAGAGAATGGGTCATAAATGGGTTGGGTCAAAACTCGACCTAACCCATTTAGACTCAACCCAACTCATTTGACACCCCTACAATAACCCATGTACATGCTCTCAAAATTACAATCATAGTTCCCTAATCATAAATTGTAACAACTTATTTACTAACTCAACCTTACGTCTTGAGCTAATACTTATATACAAAGTATTTATTTTGTAAGAAACGTCAATCTATTCTCAATTGCCTTCCAAACATGGCAAATGTGCTTTTGTCACTGCAATTATATTTCATATACTGCCAAATTACTACTTGAGAATGTTAATGACGTCAAAGGAACTGTTTGCAATCCAAGTAATGTCTGCACTGCTTTCACAATCATTTATCACATGTACATTTTAGGCTTCTATATTTTAGAAAATACATCTAAGACTACCACATTTTCAAAAATGATAGTAGCCAAAGTTGCAAGAGAATATAAATATTCGTGTTTTTTCCTTATTTGTTCATTTACCATATGTAAGACGGGGGAAAATAGAAGGAAGTGGATTGAACAACGTCTACCAACGTTTAGGCTAATAATATGGTAAGCATTACAATGAAAGTTGGAACTATGGGACAATTAATTATGTTTACTTACCTTATATGAAATTAGAAGAACAATTTTAGGGCACATGAAGAAATTGATAAGAAACTGAGCTGTTGGAAGGATGATATCTTAGACCCTGAAGCACTTTATGGCTTTAGCATCTTCCATAAATGCATCAGCTGGTAGTAATGGTCCTACATTAAAAAATATTTAAATATAATCAGTTCGTATTTTAAAAATAAACCAATTATATTGCGTGCATGTCAAATTTACTTACAGGAGCATATGCCGGAACGATTAGAAAGAGGGTCAAAGTATGTTACTGACGCACTAGCGAACATCGATGTTCAAAGAGTTGTCTTCGTTGTCTTTTGTATGGTAATTTCCCAACATTTCCATAGATCGTGGATCAACAGTGCAACATAATAGCATATAGCATCAAAATAGTTAGCAGCTATTATCATAAAGTGTTTTATTTATTTATTTATTCATTTTATGAATTTTTTCAGAAGAGAAACCGACATTGTCGTAAAACTAACCCTAGTGCATCTAACCCGGTCTGCGGGATCATCAGGCTTATGCACATGATAAGACCTTTATTTGAACTAAAGTACGTGAGGCGAGAATCGAACCCTCTCCCTCTTTCTGGGGAGCTAGGAACCCCCACCATCCGCACTAGAGCTGCGGACAAATATTATCATAAAGTTTAAAATTTATTTATTTCTACTTATTAAATTGCAGTTTCAAAACTGAAGTAACTTACCATATCCATGTTAAGCCATTACTTTAGATCATAAACAAATACTCAAAAATCCTTGATTGTGCACAAATATTAGATTCTCTAACTGTTGATAAAGATCTAAATCATCGAATATGTTATGCTAAACTATATGTTCTTGATTAAGCTGTAACCTATATGGACAAAAATTGTGTAAATAATAATAAGCATGAATCATATAAACACTATGAATAATTTCTTTTACATATTTTCCTTATCATGTAGTTTTCTGTGTGTGGCACATAGCTTCAAGATATTCAATGTATAAAATTAAGGTAGAGTTAAATAATCGGTAGTTGTAACTTCTTCAAGATCAGAAATCTTGTCTACCATGTACAATAACCCATTCCTAGAATTTTTTTAGTTTGCCAATGCTCTAGACAAAACATCATCATCTAAACAAACTAAAGCAATCTATTTCATGTATAAGGCAATGACTGTTCTTTCTAATTCGTGATAGTAATTAATTGAAGAATCAGAAAAATAACGACAACACTATCTCAACTGGTGAATTCTTAATGGGGATAACGCGGTAGAAATCTGGACCACATGATTTGAAAATATTCCCTTAATATTCGTTGTATAATTACCATTATGCCCCTGAATTTCTTGCTTTCCTTACTGTTTCGTGCATTTTCACCGGTTTTTACGCCGGTCGAACTAGCACTTCCCGAAAAATAAAAAGAAGATATAAAGCAGGAGATAGATAATGGGTTCATGACACCTTAGTCTAAGTAACGAGCGGGAAGAATGATAATTGCAAAATGATTTAATAAAACTCAAGAATGGTTTATCACGTGGATGACAAAACCTCACCGTTGGATTTTGGAACGGAATAAAAATCTCAATATTCGTGAATTCATTAGTTGAAAGAACAGACAGTGACTGAATTAAAGATTGATAGTCCGTCTCTATGTATTTATTATTTTTGTAACTGATTCAAAACTGAAATTCAGTTACTATTTATTATAACTAAAAACTGAATTTTTTCGGTTTTCGATTTGTCTTTAGTTAAGGATCGAATATGTTCAGTTTTTAATTTTCAGTCTTTAAGTCGATTTTTTTTTGTAGTGATCATACTAATACTTTTTCGAATTGATTACAAATCGATCTAATTTAAAAATCAAACCAAACCGACCAAAATGAATTGGTTTGGTTGGTTTAACCAAATAATGCTCATCCCTACAAACGAGTAAAGTTATAGAAATGTTTAAAAGATCGGGTAACACTGTTTGTGTTTATTTTCATATGTTTTAAATATTGTTTGCTAATGTCAAATGGTATAATTAAACCACGCTACCCGTAGTTTAATAGTATACTAGAACAAACTGGAAATTAGAAAATATATTACCTAGAAATTGTATTGAAGATATTAACGATACATACATAGTTGCATGCTTGACCGATAGTAATGCATAACCATTTATTGGACAAAAAATGTGGCGGCCATGTTCCATTAATATTACTTTAGCATATGTCTAAACTTGTTAGCGAAAAAGTGTGTGCTGTAGTAGCATTTATTTCATGGTAAACAATAAAGGCTCACATCCTGCACTGATTAGGATCATTTTAGGAACATTGTTATAGGTTTTTGGTTAAGAGCGGAGTCAGAAAATTCGGTCGACCGCACCGAAAATAAAAAAAATAAAAAAATGTACACTACATGCCGTCACCCCATAGCTGTAAAGAGATGAAAATTCAATCACCCTCCAATGATGATCCAGATCTTGTTCCAAAGGAACACCTGGGAAAATACTACAATATTCAAGCAATTGAAGAAAAAAGTGATGAACCAATTGAAAGAATAATAGAAAATAATATGGCTATGGTTCAAGATAACATAATCATTAAATTATTATTGTAGAACTTCGCTAAACGTATTTTCTATTTTTTATTACGGCATCAATATCTCTATATTTATAGTTCTAAATAGTTGTGTTTCTACCAAATTTTGTTGTAGTATCTTGCTCAGCTTTTAGTACAATAATGTTTAACCATACATGATACCTATGTTAGGATTGCCTCGAGTGTCGTTAAGGTAGGAATGACGGTTTAAATAAATGGAATAAATTGAAGGAGTGGGGTACAAAATGAGTTGGTAGATACGTAACATCAAAGATTCCTTTTGTTATAACGATGTGTGCTAACTCATATGCGTGCGCCTTATGCAGAATGAAGGGGACTTTGTTCCGATCGTCATTACATAACAGTGGTATCAAAGCCAGGTTACGAACTGAGTCATGCAGACAAGATAATGCTCTCAAAAGATACTCTAGGATGCGAGTCAAGGGGGAGACTGTTAGAAGTACCTCGTATGTTGTCAAGGTAGGAATGATGGTTTGAATTGAAGGAGTGGAGTAAAAATATGAGTTGGTAGACGCGTAACATCAGAGATTCCGTTTGTTACAAGGATGTGTATGCTAACTCATATGCGTGCGCCCTATGCAGAAGGAAGGAGGAATTTGTTCCGACCGTCGTTACATAACAACCTCTTGATAACAAGTAATTACTATTATCAATGATTATTGCAATATAAATACAATTAATCGCTTGTGAAGTCGACTTGAGAATGCTACGAATCGAGTGTATGTGTAACACCCCATCTCCGTTAAGGTCACTCACAAAGGGAATGCCTTAACTTTGATGGAGCGTTTTAGTAGAAAGAACAGAATATTACAAGAACAGATACGTAAAGCAGTACTTGAAAAATTTATAACTTTATTACAGCGGAAAACAGAAATTAGTTTGGTTACATCTTTCAAAATCACTTTACCAAGACTCAAGTACATATATATATCAGCCTTGTTCAAAAGCCCTCAGAGTACAAAACTTTAAATCATAATCCCCACAAAATATGCCATAAGAAGTCAAGCCGTACTTTAAGTACTTCAAGCAGAAGTAATCCGCATCAAGCTAGAGTATCCCCTCCTTGGAAACCTGGGGGGGAAACGAAAGAAAAGAGGCGAAAACAAGCAAGGTCAGACATAAAGTCTGGCAAGTCCATTGACTTTCAGCATATGAACAGATAATAATATCATGACATGAAAATAAAGCTGGATAAGAGACAACAGCAACAGGAGTAACTGGTATACTTAAGCTAAACAGAAGAAACAGAATGATATAGCCCAATGTTATGCTTCTTACTTATATCTTACTTCTTTGCACTAATACTAGTATAACAGGATTAGGTGTTACCATAATGTCTAAACTGAAACAAAAATGGAACAGAATAATCTATACAGAAACAGAATGCTAGTAATGGGCCTTTACCACCCCAACAGACAGAAGGTACATAAACGGAATCAGAGACGGAAACAGAATAATCCCTATGGAAACAGAATGTTAGAATTAGGTGTACATTAGTAAATGGGCATTTACCACCCCTAACATACGGTACCACGCAGAAACAGACAGGTGTTAACACCCAACAGAAACAGACGGTACCCCAACGGAAACAGACAGAACTAAGTGTACCCTAAATCTACCCCAAGCGATCGACTCCCTAATACATAAATACCCTGTGCCAGCCCGACCGAAGGGTGTATCATTCCCTAAAGTGGCAACCTTTGAATGACACAGACCTATTTACAGATGTCACAGCGTCTGACATCCTCAGAGGCAGACCGGGATCCATGCATGCACATGACTCGGTTGGAACGCACCATCAACGCCCCTCGCCATTATCAGAATGAACCGCTTATAATTAGTTCAGTAAGCGTGCCCGGACCCTACCTACTGTTGGGTCACAGTTTTGATACCATAAAGAGTTACTGACTAATATGAGTCCCAAACAACAGATGACACAAGTATTTTCCCTCCTAACCTTGTGTCCCCAGACTACAGATTTCAGATTAACTTGTTTACAAATTTTCAGACCTACAGAGTTTAGATCAACTAGTTCATAGATCAGAAAAATCAAGTTAACAGGTTTTTAGACTAATGGATCAGATGTACAGTTTTAACAGACTTACAGATTGTCTAACTTTGTATTGGACTTACAGATTCACGAAATAGGTTTATTAAATTCATCAGTCCAGTTGGTTTAGCCCTATCCACCCAACACGTTTTATACATCATATTTATCTCAGATTTGCATTAATCAAATATTAATGCGCATACCTCTCACATTAGGTCGGTAGCTTGTGGCCGTTGGATATGCCGGGCGGTTCCGGGCAGACTTCTGCCACAAGCCATACCTAACCTCGTGTCTAAGAATATCATAGTTATGCCTACGACCTCTCACATTAGACTAGCAGTTTGCGGTTGCTTATTAAGCCGGTTGGGTCCGGGCAGGCTTCTACTGCAAACATGAGTCTAACCTCGTGTCTCAGCATTTTTATTATAACCAGTTTATTCCATTACAAATTATACAAATATCAAAGTAATTATGTCCATTTAACAGATTTGACTTCTTTTCAAGTCGCAGCAGATTAATCAAATTAACATGTTTTACTCAATCTTAGATCGAGCCTATGGATTTTCATACACAAATTACAATCATTCAGCTTTTCAACAGATTTAGCAGCTTAGGCGGTTCAACAGATTTAACAGATTAGGCAACCCAACAGATTTAGCAGATTAGGCAGTTTAACATAATTAGCAGATTAGGCGATTTAACATATTTAGCAGTTTAGGCAATTCAACAGATTAAACAGGTAACAGATTTAGTAGATTAGGCAATTTAACATATTAAGCAAATAACAATTTTAGCTGATTTAAACGTTCCTTAAAGTCCTATTCACATATCTTGCCTAATCATAAAGTAAACCTAAACTTACATGCCCAAATTATGGTCATAATTCACCATATAACATATGTCCCAAATTTTAGTTAAACTTGCATAGTTCAGAATATTCCCCAAAAACCCTAATCGTGATTCACATATAAATTATGCCAAATATAGCCATTGATTACAATGCATGTCACATATCCAAAAAGCCCCCCTCCCCACATAGGTGTATTCACACTTAATTGTCATCAAATCTTAATATAGATTTTTACACCTAAGTCATATGAAAATTAATTCTCCTACTTCCAAATGATAGACTATCAGATTTAATAAGCCCAGATCCAGATCTTAAATTATGACATATGTTCTTTATGTTCTAATTAACTATAATCCTCTTCTTCCAAGTCATAGATCATCTTATGCAATATGTCTCAAATTTATGTCCAGAATTACAACATGCGTTGTGTCCTCAAATTAGTTACAAATCAATTTTGCCCAAATATGCCTCATTCAATATTCTTCCTGTAACGACCCAGGGTTTTCGGCCCCGAAAATCGACATAAATACCTTTCTTGTATCTCATGCCGACCTTCCAAACACTGAGAACACCAGATTGTTAATGAAAGAAATTAGAGGGTGAGGTAAGAAAGAAAGAAACATAAGAATAGAAGAAGAAGAAGAACACAACACAGAGTCTCACATCGCAGCGGAACAAAATATAATATATAAATAAATCTTTATTGAGCTTTAAATAAACTTACAATCATCAGAGTACATGAATACATCAGGACAGTTATAATAATCTGCCCTTATATACATCACAGCGGAATAATATCATACGTATGAACTCTTCCAGCCCGTCTCTTCACAGCATTCGATAACTTGGACCTGTACACTCCGGGCTAACCCGAGCATTTATAAAACACCGGGTCAGTCTGGTGAACCAGAGCGAGATAAACTCGCACAGTATTAAGGATATCACACAACTTGATTTTAAGGTTAAAATCCTTTCAAAAGAAAAGGATAATCGTAATACCAAATCCACACATAAACACGGACGGTTTTTACCTTACGATAACCCTAAAC
Source organism: Allium sativum (assembly GCA_030737875.1). Classification (NCBI taxonomy): domain Eukaryota; kingdom Viridiplantae; phylum Streptophyta; class Magnoliopsida; order Asparagales; family Amaryllidaceae; genus Allium; species Allium sativum. The sequence continues at coordinate 5,031 of JASFAX010001703.1, read as the reverse complement.
AGTTTTGAAAACAATATCTTTTCTGATATTATAATAATGTCTAAATACAAGTAAATATCAATCTAGTGGAACGCTTGCATCTCACGCTCCACATATATAGTATACAATCAAAAATCGCAGGCGCTTATTGGAGATTGGATTCCAACTTTGACAAGGTATGGGACCACCTGCCGATCGTGTATCTCTAGAGACGAATACACTGGGTTCAACAAGAACGTCTTGCAACCCGGCCCACACATGACCGACCACTCATTTCGCTTGAGTGTGTCGAATGTATATCACCGACGGCTGGGATCAGCAACCGCCTCCCGAAAAGGGACAACATCGATAGATTAAAGAAACAAATGGAATTCCTCTAGATAGATGATCATACACCCTAATGGGAGCGACCCACATAGCCATGCTGCCTGCCCGATTTTTGTCATCTACCGGTTGATGAGGCTTGAAGCTAGAATTCATCTCTTCGAACATCTGGCCATCATTCACTTTGAATGCCACATCGTCAGATCCGTCAAATCACTAATTGACGTCCACAAAAATACTCTGCAGCTGACAGCCGCCATAAGAAAAGAGAGAAAACGAAAACCCTAAATCCTATTCCCTTCCATCGCTACTTCCCTCAGTAAATCGGACGCCCCTCGCTTCAACAGCCTCACCTTCAGTTGCTCCGCCGTCCCCAGAGACCGAATATCGAACGCAGCAGCTAAGTGGTTTTTCCCAAAATTAATTTCTGTTTTGATTCTGATTTTTCTTCTGATTTGAATTCGGTTTTTCGTATACTGGGTTGAATTGGCTTGTGGTTGAACGCACCGTATTTATACTTGCGGTTTACTGTGATTTCGAATCATAAATCTCTTAGACTTAGTTGTGTCTAAACCCTAGGTGCTTACGTTTTCTATCTTAGTTGTATTATCAACTGTTTTTGATGGAACAAAGAACGATGCAGTTTTTGTGATAGATTTGTGTACTGTCTCTGATCCGAAATATACTAATATCGAACTGCTCCTGTGTAGATTTGGTGAACCATATATTGTGAATTCGTATAGTCATGTCTAGGAAAGATACAACTATCTAATTTAATTGCCAATCCATACTGTAGATGATAACCTCTTGTTTCAGATTTTTCCCCGTTCAGAATAATTGTTCAGCTTTATAGATTTTTAGATTGGAACAGCTATATATACTTAGCTATTTTTCTTTGCTGTTTCAATGTGGTACAGGTTTGGTCTATAGATTTGATTTGAAAACACATATATAAAATATACACATACATTTGGTTTCCCCTCTGTTTGTCCTTGCGGATTTTGTGTAGAAAAAAAAATCATTGATCTATTAGCTATTGATTTGGTTGTGTACTTTACAGTTTTCCCATGTGGTATTTTTTCTCTCTCATTCGAAATCTTTCACATTACATACCTATATTTATATACTAGCTATTAATAACTGTTTTCTTTTTTGTTTCTTTCTTCTAGGTTGATTTCCTGGTGGTGAAAATGCTGAAATCATGTGATGCTTTGCTTCACCATCAAGCAGTGAAGATCTTTGGTGGGATTTAAAGTACCATACACAGTTTATTCAAATAGTTGTGTATCCATTTCGAGATTTTATCTATTGTATATGTATTGGCAAAAGGGTTTGTATATAAGATTCAACTGTATAAAATATTTAGCTGTTTTACTATTTTCTTGCGCAGTTCTTTTACTGTTCAAATGGAGAAATCTTGGGTTCTACTATTCCTCTCTGAAAGGAACAAGACATGATTGTTGTACTTGAATTCAACATGAATAGCTTTGTTCATTTTGTTTTGCATTAGTATATATGTTGTTTAGGTTTGTGCTACTGTGCGATATGAAATCCTTTGAAATCACACACTTTATTTGATTCTTCCCATTATGTAATATATTATGTAATGTCCATTAGTTGAGTTTGAGGTGAAAATATAATTATGGCACAAGTTCACACTACATAGGACCATGGATTCTTGGAAATCTGTAAAGTAAGAAGTAAAGTATAGTCATTATAGTATCCGACACTCAAGCAAGGTAAATATATTTGTATACATATTGAGTGTGCACATATATTTCCATGGTTGTATAGTAATAACTTATTATTATTTTAACGGTGTTAAATTCTATCACTTAAATATTGATATAAATATAATTAAGCTCAAACAATACAATTCTAAATAAAAATAAAATATTATTAATATATTGTAAATAAATAATTTAAAATGGTTAAATTCCATTCTTTAAACTCAAACAAATATTTCAAATAAATAAAATAATTCAAATAAATGGTCAGAAAATACGGGACATTACACTTCACAAATTTAGCGTTTATGTGTTCATCTCTTATGAGACTTGGCTCAGGCTCGTGGTAGCCTGGCTATCAAACAAAAAGAAAGAAAGGAAGAAGAAATATAGAACAAACAGAATAATAAAACAGAGGAACATATCTGATAAATAGAAAAAGGGCCTAGTCTCAGATTCAGATTTATAATTATGTCAAGATCATGATTAAATTTCATATCAGAAAATAACTGTACTTGCCTAGGTTGGATTCTAGAAGAAGAGTTGCAGTTGTTCTCTTTTAATCTTAGTCAGAATTGGAAGAAGATGCACTAGTTCTAGTTTTGATTCCAACAGAGTAGCGACGCCATTATTTTACTTTAATTAGAACGGAGGCAAAGTATAGGCAGAATGAAATTGTATGCAGAGAAAGCTGGGTTTGGGGGTGTTTAAATAGGTTAGAGCTCAGGAATCCGGTCAGAAAGGCGTCCAGGTGCAGAAGAATGAATCTGTCTACAGATCTGGAAAAGGGCGGGGAGGTCGACCCTAGGGTCGACCCTAGTATCGACCTATTTAGCCAGGTCGACCCCCAGGTCGACCCTAGTGTCGACCTGGGCCCTGGGCGGGAATTTTCCCGCCCGGCCTAGGTGTCTGTTTTTGAATTTCGAATCCGAATTTCGAATTCCGGACTGATTTTTACTGAAACTTCCGAAGGCCATATCTTCTTCATACGGAGTCCGATTTACGCAAACTTGGACTCTATTCCAAGTAGAATTTCGAAACGAACGCATTGGCGCAACCCGTTTCCCTTAATTATTTTGTTAAAATTTAATTATTCTCTGATTTGTTACTCTTATATTCATAGAAAATACGGGGTGTTACAGTATGGAAACCTTATTTTGACTATAATTAATTACATGAAAACGTATAGCCATAACTGAGTATAAGTTAAGACACACGGAGTTGAACACTAATAAAAGAAAATTCATCTCCTCTAATATGAAAGGTAAATGTCATCATAATTAAAAGTCAAGAAAAGCCAAAGACCTTGGATAGAGTGGTTCTTTTTAATAATTGTTATCTAACTTATCCAGATGCTTCTGAAAGTTGAACTTCACAATTAAATATAAATGCTTTTACAAATTTCACTTTGAGCTATAAATAAATAAGTGATATATTGATTTTGGAAAGACACAACAAGCATAATATATTGCTGTTTAAGTTCCTTAAATGATCAGGAATATTATTTCACACTGATAATACATAATTAATTGAACTCGTATTCACTAGTGTGGTTCAACATAACCAGTACAAGTTTTAGTATTTAAATAGTTCATTACCAAGGGCTAAATTCATACCTATGAGTCGTACAACCATCAGTGTGCATTCATTCAAATTCTACAACTAAAATAAATTGTAATGTTATAAGTTACTAGGGAGAAAATTAATAAATATTATATTAATTTTTTATTGGTTCTATAATTTTACAAAACTAAAAATCATTTGATTGGCTATTTGAATGATATATATTTAATAATTAATAACTAGGTTTCAAAATAAATGAAAATGTATAAATGTCGTTGTAACGACCTGGATTTTGGGTCAAGTTAAAGTATGAATATAAATAAGATTAATGGACTTTTAAAGTGATTTAAAAGTAAACATATTAAATTTTGATATTTTAATATTATTTCAATAGCCTTAAAAATAATATTTTTCAAACAACCTCCATTTCCGACGAAACTAATTTTATTGGATCCATAACGTTAAATTATGTTAGGTTTCAAATTTCATGTCAATCGGAGTTCGTATATAAGCATATGTAATTTAAATGTGTGTTGACAAATCAGTTAAAATTCAATAAAACCTAGAAATAAGGCCATTTTTCAAATGGTCTTTGAATTTGACAAGACCAGGCTCGTTGGAACCCTACTTGTGAAACATAGCAAGATTTCAAATTTCGTAGCAATTGGAGTTAGTATGTGGTCGTAGCAAATAAAAACGCACGTTGAAAATCAATATTGAACGTTATATTGACTTATATTTTAGTTATGAGAAAAACTAATTAAAACCATTGAATTAGCTCCCGAAATATATTCCATTGTGTCTGGAATAAGGGTATTTGGCTAGGGATGTCAGTTGTTGGGGTTCGTTTGAAGTTCGAAAGAAACTTTGTAGCAAAGTAATACTTGAATTAAAATATTAATAAATATATGGTATAAATACCCCATATTCAACCCTAACCCTAGCCTCTTAATACAACCGCTGCCACTGTCATTTGAGATCTAAGATGTCAGCCATTAGGATTCGTTTGAAGTTCGAAGAATGAAACTTCATAGCAAAGTAATACTTGAATTAAAATATTAATAAGTATACGGTATAAATACCCTATTTTCAACCCTAACCCTAGCCCTTAATACAAACCATCATTTGAGAGCCAAGATTTTCGAAATTTCTTCCCCCAATTACTCCCAGTCCATGCATTGCTTGAAAAAACCCCCAACTAACAAATTATAGAGCAAGGTAGACATTTAACTCCATACAGATATAATCAGGTTTGGTGTTGTAAATCGTTCAAATTATGTGCTCGAAGGCAACGGGTTTGGTTGCGTTTTTGAGGCATGTGTGTGGGGGGGGGGGGGGGGTGCGAGCTGGCTGTCGTCCCAGGCATGGGGAGAGGAGGCGAAGCACTTCGATGTGGTGTTCTCTGATCGACGGCAAGGGGTCGTGGTGGCGCGCATGG